>CM077153.1:29506528-29744305 GCA_039583875.1 Platanthera guangdongensis | reverse complement strand
GGCTCCCCTTTTTAGCTGTAAAATATTCAATAAAATTTGTTTTTTGTAAAGGTACTGTCACTATTATATGAAGCTGATTGGCACTTTTTTGTGTTTATCCTCAAAAACTTATATTGTAAGTTTAGCTAATTGTTGCAGAGAATGGTGTTTATTGCTTTATTATTTTATTAGTATTTTTGAAATATTTTATTTAAATAAACAATTACTCTTTAGGTTATTTTAGATTTGTCTAAAATATAGAAATCTTTCTTATCATCATTAGTTATTTATTCAGGATGAGATTAGATTTATTATTGAATGCAATGAAATGGGTTGAATATCAGAATTCTCATTTATCATCTTCCCTGCCCAACATCCCAACGGTCCCTTCTTGAGTACCCGGCTTCTTTCTAATTTGGTGCATAGCTCCTCATCATTTTTTATCAAAGCTTATACTTGTTTCTGATTTAAATTTTCAAACTATTGCAATTCAGGAGATATGAAGCCTTTTTACCATTACACGAGCATAATTAAGCTGATCATAATCAATATTATCTTGCTTGCTTGGTATTGCTTGTGCTCAAGAGGTGACTCACACTGATGACCTGCTCCGCGCTTCTGTCTTCATGGTCATATATTGCATCCAACCGATCTCTCCACCATGCAGAAAACTTTCAACTTACATCTTGTATATCATGCTTCCTTCTATCTATTTACAAAGCATGTTAGTGGAATAATGCTTCAATGCAAGGTGCGCACCCTACACAATCCACACACTCTCCATTGTGTCCGCCACATTTGGTGCTGCATTTGTTTTTTCTGGTACCACAGTCAGATCGCAATTGGTGTCATTCTGATTTTGTTGTTGTAAACATTTCCAGATCACCAACCTCCCATTCCCAATTCACGTTCATGGCGTTCACTCATGCACCAGCCTACTCGTTGCTCATGGCGCTTCACTCATGCACCAGCTACTCGTTGCATCCCACCATTACATGCTGTTACGCCCCGGATGAGGCTCGGTTGTTTGGACAACATTACAAGCGGCGGCGGCACGGGATGTGGCGTTATTGGGGCTGAACCAATGGGTTCAGCCCCCTCTTCTTAAATATATGGCTCGGGGGGGGGGGGGGGGGCTGAACCACGCCGGGTTCAGCCCCATATGGGCGGCCGGCCCCTTGGCCGGCCGGTCTTGGGTCCGGGGGTATAAATATCCGGACCCCTCTCTTTGGATGCATGCAAGAATATATTCAGGTTCTTCCTCTTCTCTCACCCTAACCCTAATCTCTTTCTCTAGCTTCCTCTACATCTTCTCTTAGTTTCTCTCCAAGTTAGGGCATAACAATTGGTATCAGAGGAGTCGATTCGCGGCAATGGTGAATACTCGCAATCAAGAGGAATCCTCGCGGATTGAACCCTAGAGGAGAATGTTGTTGGCCTCACCGATTCCATGGCGGCGTTGGAAGTGCGTCTGGAGACCCGTTTGGAGGAGTTGAAGACCCTACTGAAGGGGAAGGGCCCGGCCAACGAGGATTCGGCCGGATCGGGAGCCGATCCAGCCGGCTCCGTCTCTGCGCGGGCTGCGGAAGGTGTCGGGGGCGTGCGGCCAGCGGGAGGGGCTCCGGCCGGCGCGGCGTGGCACGGAGGGTCGGCGGCACGGGATCGGCGGGATACGGGGCTCCTGCGGCTTCGGGAGCGGGTTACGGGGGTCCGGCGGGGCTGTTTCCGCCCGGATTCACTGCAGCAGGTTTCGGAGGACTGGGATCGGCCCCGGAAGAGTGGCGCCGAGGCGGGGAGGAGCTTTTGGGGCTCCGGCGGCCACCCGACATGGTGGGGCCAGCAAAGGGGGGGGGGGCTCCTTCCTCCTCCACGCGGGTTTGGGCCACCAGGAGGGGTCGGATTTGGCCCAGGGTGGGGCGGCCAGCCGCAGCACCCGCAGCCTCCGCCTTGGGGAGCGGGACAGCCGCACGGGTACGGGGGTTTTGAGCATGGGGAACACGCAAGGAGGGACGGAGGTCCAGGAGCACAACGGTTGACCTCCGGGTTAACGCGTATGTACTTTCCAGAGTTCGAGGGCGGCGACGCCCTGGAATGGATTCACAAGGCCGAATTATTCTTCCAGTACCAGGAGGTGCCTGAGGCCAGTGGGTGCAGCTAGCGTCCTTCCATCTGAAGATGATGCCTTCCAATGGACACAGTGGTTCTTGCGGGGACGGGAGTACGTGCCTTGGGGGGAGTTCGTGGAGGGATTTACGGCCCGGTTTGGGGCACTGGAGTATGAGAACTTTGAGGCACTCCTTCAGAAGCTTCGTCAGAAGGGTCGGTTATGGAGTATCGGACCGAGTTCGAGAAGTTGGCGAATCGGGTTCCGTGGCCCGAGAGGACGCTTTACAGCTGTTTTATATCCGGTCTTAAGGAGCATATTCGGGATGAGGTTCAGGCACTCATGCCCCGTTCCTTGAACCATGCCATTACGTTGGCACGTATTCAGGAGGAGAGGTTCAACAGGCAACGGGCACGTAAACGAGTAGACCAGCTTTGGGCCCGACGATGGCAGCACGACGGGAGCCCCCCACGGGTACCAGGCCAACGGTGACTCGGTTGTCTTGGAGCGAGTTGGCAGCTCGGAAGGAGAAGGGTTATGCTTTAATTGTGATGAGAAGTTCGTCCCGGTCACAAGTGCCAGAAGGTCCAGGTTTTCATGTTGCAGCAGGAGGAGCAGCTCGAGGAGGACGTATTACCAGAGGAGGTGGAGTCTGGGGGAGACCTAGACCTGGCGGAGTTGGGCGTTTCCATACATGCCATGGAGGGATGCAATCCCCCCCCGCTTACGATGCGGTTGGTTGGACGGGTTCGGCGTGAGAGGGTGACGATTTGGTCGACAGTGGGAGCACCCACAACTTTATTCATCCTGATGTAGCAAGGAAGGTGGGGCAACAGATCGACACGGGTGCAACCTTTCAGGTCATGGTTGCAGACGGCAGCAAGTTACAGTGCCAAGGATGTTGAAGGCGGTAGAGCTTCGGATGCAGGAATATGTGGGGTGGCACGGACGTCTACCTCTTACCGATCCGAGGCTCAGACATGGTTTTGGGAGTGCAGTGGTTACAGTAGCTGAGGCGGGTTACTTTTGATTGGGATCAGATGACGATGGAATTCATGCAAGGCGGACGACAGTTCTGTTTGACGGGGCTCAGATCGTCTCCAGTTAAGGAGATTTCCCTTCGCAGTTTGCAGCAGCTGGAGGAGTCTAGTAGCTTGATGGCAATCCTGCTGGGGGTGCGGTCGGACGAGGAGGGATTAACACAGGTGCCAGATCAGTTGCGGCCGCTTGTAGAGGAGTATGATGACATCTTCCAGGAGCCGAGTACCCTTCCACCGTCACGTTTCCGTGATCATCAGATTGTGTTACAGACTGGGGCGGAACCGCCCAACATCCGCCCGTACAGGTATCCCTATATCAGAAGGCCGAGATTGAACGCAGTGTGAAGGAAATGCTTGATGCATGTATCATACGGCCTAGTACCAGTTCTTTTTCCGCACCGATTATTTTGGTTAAGAAGAAGGACGGATCATGGCGATTTTGCGTAGACTACCGGGCCTTGAACAGTGTAACTGTGAAGGACAAGTTTCCGATTCCCGTGATCGAGGAGCTCTTGGATGAGTTGCATGGGGCGACCCTGTTCACCAAGCTGGATCTGCGGTCCGGCTACTATCAGATCCTGATGAAAGAGGAGGATGTGCATAAGACTGCCTTCAGAACTCATGACGGTCACTATGAGTTCTTAGTGATGGCCAATGGATTGACTGGGGGGCCGTCTACCTTTCAGGCCAATATGAATGAGATTTTCCGTTCCTTCCTGCGACGCTTCGTCCTGATTTTTTCGACGACATCCTGATTTACAGTGCTACTTGGGAGGATCATCTACTTCATGTGGCTCAGGTCTTTCTCTACTCTTCGGCAACACCAGTTATATGCTAAGCGGTCTAAGTGTTCTTTCGGACAACCTGAGGTGGAATATTTGGGGCATCTAGTTTCTGTTGAAGGGGTGAAGGCAGACCCACGGAAGATCGAGAATATGCTGTCGTGGCCCCGACCGTTGACCATTCGGGCACTGCGGGGTTCTTAGGCCTCACTGGGTACTACCGACGCTTTGTACGGGACTACGGAAGATTGCAGGCCACTTACACAGCTGCTACAGAAGATGCTTTTTGAGTGGCACGCTGAGGCCGAGACCGCCTTCAGGCGCTCAAGCGAGCTATGACGACGACTCCAGTGTTGGCACTCCCGGACTTTACCAAACGGTTCGTGGTCGAGACAGATGCTTCTGGCGTGGGTGTGGGGGCGGTTTTGATGCAGGAGGGGCGGCCGATCGCCTTTTACAGCAAGGCTTTGGCTCCCCGGACTCTGGGTCTCTCAGTGTATGAAAAGGAGATGCTGGCGGTGATTCATGCGGTGCTCTCTGGCGGCCCTACCTACTTGGGCGTCATTTTACGATCCGGACCGATCACCAGAGTTTGAAGCATTTCTTGGAGCAAAGGATCTCTTCCCCCCTGCAACAAAAGTGGGTCACCAAGCTGTTGGCTATGATTATGCGATCGAATATCGACCGGGAAGGATAATCGGGTGGCTGACGCCCTCTCTCGCTTACCCGAAGGGGGTTTAGCACACATTTCCGGGCCGCAGTTGGAGTCGATGGATGAAATTCAAGACGCGGTGCAGCGCGACCCCGAGTTACGGGCTATTGTGGAGGACTTGCAGCAAGGTCATGCGACAGCTCCAGGCTACCATTTACAGAATGACCGACTCTTCTATCAAGGGCGGGTGGTCATTCCTGCTCATTCTGCTTGGCGCACGGTGATGATGCATGAGTTTCACTCGTCGCCGACAGGCGGCCACGCCGGCGTTCTTCGCACCCTTCAGCGGGCTCGGGCCAACGTGTTTTGGAAGGGCATGCGCCGCGACATTCAGGAGTTCGTACAGACGTGTGCGGTGTGCCAACGACAAAAATATGAGACTACTTCTCCGGCCGGCCTCCTCACTCCCTTGGAAATTCCACATCAGATCTGGGACACGGTTTCTATGGACTTCATCGATGGGCTACCTAAGTCGCAGGGGAAAACCGTGATCTTGGTAGTGGTGGGACAAGTTGTCCAAGTATGGGCACTTCCTTGCTCTGAGCCACCCCTACACCGCGGAGTCTGTTGCGACCTTATTTGTGCGGGAGGTTGTTCGTTTGCATGGTGTTCCCCGCGCGATCATTTCCGACCGTGATCCGACCTTCGTAGGCGATTTTGGACAGAGCTATTCCGCTTGCAGGGGACTTCCTTACGTTTCAGCACGGCTCATCATCCCCAGACTGACGGCCAGACCGAGGTCTTAAATCGGGGCGTCGAGACTTACCTTCGCTGTTTTGTCATGGATGAGCCGCGGACCTGGACTAGTTGGCTACATTGGGCGGAGTACTGTTTCAACACTTCTTATCACTCGGCCAGTAAAACTCACGCCGTTTGAGGTCGTCTATGGGCGTCCACCTCCTACCTTGAGCAGTTATGAGCCCGGGAGTACGGCCGTGGCAGCAGTTTGATCGGGCGCTCCGTGATCGTGATCGGACTCTCACCACCCTACGGGAGAACCTTCGAGCAGCACAGGATCGTATGAAAATTCAGGCCGATCGTCATCGTACCGAGCGGGAGGTCTCAGTGGGGGATGACGTTTTCCTCAAACTTCGTCCTTATCGCCAGTTGTCGGTGGCCCAGCGGACAAATCAGAAACTGGCACCCCGCACTAATGGACCATTTCGGATCACGCGGCGTTCGGGCCGGTGGCGTATACCTTAGCCTTACCGGCGAGCTCCCGGATTCATCCTACCTTTCATGTCTCCTTGCTGAAGCGGAAGTTGGGGCCTGCTGTTCGGTCTTTCAACGTGTTACCCGAGGCTACTAGTGGTGGCGAGCTTCGCCCGCTTCCGGAGGATGTTCTGTTGGTTAAGTGGAAACGCCGTGGCACGGCGTACTGTCCCGAGCTATTGGTTAAGTGGAAGGATCTCTCGGCAGAGCACAATACTGGGTCGATTTACTGGAGTTCCAGGAGCTTTACCCGGACTATCACCTTGGGGACAAGTTGACTTTTGATGGGGCAGGGAATGTTACGCCCCCGGATGAGGCTCGGTTGTTTGGACAACATTACAAGCGGCGGCGGCACGGATGTGACGTTATTGGGGCTGAACCAATGGGTTCAGCCCCTCTTCTTAAATATATGGCTCGGGGGGGGGGGGGGGGGCTGAACCACGCCGGGTTCAGCCCCATTGGGCCGGCTGGCCCCCTTGGCCGGCCGGTCTTGGGTCCGGGGTATAAATATCCGGACCCCTCTCTTTGGATGGCATGCAAGATATATTCAGGTTCTTCCTCTTCTCTCAACCCTAACCCTAATCTCTTTCTCTAGCTTCTCTACATCTTCTCTTAGTTTCTCTCCTAGTTAGGGCATAACACATGCATATAGTGGATACCAACATTCCTCTCCTTTCTTGTGTGATCATGGCATCTGATCCCCTAATTGTTGTCATTAACTTCGACTTTGTCCTCATGCTACTAGTTATATTTAGTGGTTTACCTTTGTTATTTCTCTGTGTTAGGATTTTTTTTTGTACTTGTACTCGATCTATAACCTCTCATATACTTGTTATATTAGGCCACTAATAACATGTGTTGGAATTGGGATGTATTTTATATTTTATATGTTAATTAGGGCAAATATTACTCTATTCAATAGAGGGGTCCTCTATATAAAAGGAAATTACATCATAATCAAATACATAACAGAATACGGTCTTACACTCTCCCCTCAAGTTGGACATGTTCTATTTTTCATGTCCAACTTGTCAATATAAGCACAAAAAATATTTCCCCCAAAACTCTTTGTTAGGATATCAGCTAATTGTTCCTATGAGGGAACAAAAGGTATGCAAATAATTTTCTTTTTGATTTTCTCCTTAACAAAATGTCTGTCCACCTCAATATGCTTGGTGCGGTCATGCTGGACGGGGTTGTTGGCGATGCTGATTGCAACCTTGTTGTCACAGTACAATTGGATATGACTATACTCATTCAAACCTAGGTCACACGTCAAAGAGCGTATCCATAATCCTTCACATATGTCATGCGTCATTGCTCTAAATTCAGCTTCAACGCTAAACGTTAAGACCACAGATTGTTTTTTTAACTTTCCCAGGTGACTAAGTTCCCACCAACGAACGAGCAATACAATGATGTTGATCGTTTGCCTTCAACGGACCCTGCCCAATCAACACCAGTGAAAACTTCAATCTTCAAGTCTGTATTGGGAGTGAACAGGATCCTCCTTCCTGGTAAAGTCTTCAAATACCTCAAGATTCGATGAACAAGATTTAGGCGTCTCGTCTTTGGGACATGCATATATTGACTAACGATTCCAACAATATAAATTATGTCTGGACAAGTGTGAGATGGATAGATTAATCTTCCAAGTTCCAACAAGGAATTGATAGCCAGCCACGTCTTCAACATGATCACAATCATCTCTTCGAAGATTATGATTTACCTCCATAGGTATATCAGCAGGTCTTAGCAAAGGAATAGGCATCGGCCTGGGGGAAGGAGAAAAAAACACCGGATGGAGGGAGAGCAGGAGTAGGCGGCGTCGGCCACGACAGAGGGAGGTTTTTGGAAGCCCTAGTTGCACGGGTGAAATGAAATCGGGGGGGGGGGGGGGGGGGCTCCGGGTTAAGTAGAAACTTAGGGTTTTTTTAATTAGTAATAATAATAATATTATTATTAATTTAAAATTGGGTTGTTACACTAGATGACAATCTTCACTTCTAATAGTAAAAAATGTTCGAACCGATCTACCTTATGCCCTTGTCTTGTTTCTCCAGTAAAAAACACTTTCTCTACGTTATTCGGCTGCATTTGTGTGTATGATCAGTTGATAAGATGACCATGGTCAATCTCCCCCGTCAGCTAAATTTCCGGCGCACAAAAAGGTTGTGATCAATGTTTAGGCACAAGTATACTGTTTAGTCCCACGTCAAGTAATTGAACTAATATTTTGGGTGTTTAAGCGGCTTGCTCTACCAAGTTGAAAGGTAACCGTAAGCGTGCTTGTACTCTTATATTTCTTGCAATTTGTTGCTCTTATGGCTCTCGGACGTCTCAAACAATACTCAACCAATTTTTTAAAGAGTGGGTTACTCCCTCTCATGCCCCCCATTACTTTGAGTACTCAAAGAACTTTTGATGAAGGTCGAAGGATTACTAGATTTCTGTCGTGAGAGTATATTGAATTAGGGCCAGCTTGGCACGGGCGCAGCGTTCATGAACGTGGTGGTTATGAACTTTGAACACCCGAAGGAACTCCATCCACTTTTATGTTTGAAATTAGTTTTTTTTCCCAGGTCGTGGTCATATTGTTTGATAGGATGGTGGAGTGTATTGTTGAACCCAACATGAGTAGAATACTATAACTATTTCTGCTGAAAAGTGTTCCAGGGATCCTTAACACAAGATTAGGAACTAGGATTCATTTGGGAATAGCGCAAAAACGCCGTGCCAAAGACCCTTTAGGGTCTGTTTGGCGCAGCTCTGGCGGCTGGAAAATCTCTATTCCAGCCGCCAGAGCTGTTTTATATGTGTTTGGGACAGCTCTCTGTGAAGAGCTTTTCAATCCGCCAGAGCTGTTTTGCAGCTTTTCAGAAATCTCCCTCCCCCCAGCTTCTGCTCTTGCAAAATAGCTTTCTCTCTCACAGGTTTTGAAAATCTAATGGTTTCTTCAGATGGAACATGCTTAGAGGTCGGACGGCCTTCCTCCGACGATTCCGAGCCCCTGACGGCCTTCCTCCGGCGATTCCGAGCCCCCGACGTCCTTCCTCGGGCGATTCCGAGCGCACTTCTGCACAGAATACCCAAACACTCTGCAGCTTTTCAAAACTGCTCCCCAAAAATCTATTTTAAAACAGCTCTATCCGGACAGCAGCTTTTCAATCCGCCAGAGCTGTCCCAAACAGAGCCTTAGTCTCATATTGCCCTCCCCAAAAGACAAGCTTTTGGGTAACTTACTTATGGCTATTGTTGCGCTATTCCCAAATGCTACCCCCTACATTCTATCCCTCTAAAACCAAAAAAAAATCAAGTATTCCATTTTTTTTTAAAATTCCACATGACTTAGGCTCCGTTTGGGAGCACTTATTTCACCGGTCAAGCGGTCACGACCGCATGAACCAAGACTTAATTAAGGTCCGATTCATGCGATCGTGACCGCTTGACCGTGAAAATAAGTCCCCCCAAACGGAGCCTTAATGGCAACTGTGTTCCCATTTCCCAGGTTGACCGGATCACATCTGGAAAAGAATATGCCACCTGGACGCCACATGGGCTTCATTGTTGCCGGCATCGTGCTGGGTATGCCATCTTCAATCTGCTGCATCATACTTATCAAAGTTCTCCAGGCCGCCATGTCTTCTCTCGCCAGGCAATGGCATCAGAAGGCGCACTTGTCACCATTTTCCGCTCTGAGACTGCGCCGAGCGTGCATTCTCGTCGCATATTTCTCCTCCGTCGGATGGCTTCTGCTTCAGTATCAAAAGATGATTGGCCTCAAGCAGCTCTACTTCAACTCTAATTTGAGAGAACATACCAGCTGAGTCTTGCTGTCAGTCATGCCTTTCTTGTTATATACTTGTATCTATTAGCTTTATCCAAAGTGTGTTACGGCTGAGATCAATGACTACATGCTATTATGAAATGCCAGCAATTGTTGTCACCCACTTTTTTTTAAGATAGTGTCTATATATATATAGGGCCATTTACCGGGACCTCCCCTCTAACTTTGCTAAATTACTGACAACACCCCTCTTATTTTCGAAATTACAAAAACTTTCCCTAAAATTTTCATTTCATTACAAAAACCTCCCCTGAAGATTTAATTTCATAACATCCATGCACAAAAACACCCCCCTCGATGAAGTGTTCAGGGGGGTATTTTTCTTCATAAATGCAATAAAATGAAAAGATCAGGGGAGGTTTTGGTAATGAAATGAAAACTTAAGGGGTTGTTTTTTGTAATTTTCGAAAATAAGAGGGGGGCCTCACTCAATTATGTTAGTTTACAGGGGAGATTTGGTAATTTTTCTATATATATATATATATGATACAGTCATATGGGAAGAGAGTTATGTGCGAAGGTGCAAAGAAGCCCGGGCCACCGTCCGATTTCATCTCGCCTCCACTGAATCAAACGGCCAACAACATTACACCGCCGCGGCTGCGGGCTCGCCGGCCACCGGCCGCTAGGGATTCGCCACCGTGCCGCGACCGACGAACCCCGGGCGGCCGGCAACCCCGCAGCCGCCGGCGGTGGCGGTGTGATGCTGCATTTTTTTTGAAGCGGCGGCGCTGGCGGTTGCAGGCTCGCCGGCCGTCATGGGTTCGTTGGCGTGGCCGCCGAAGAACCGAGAGCCCCGAGCCGCCGCCGCCGCTGCTGGCCGTCTCCCTCTTCGCACCTTCGCAACAGTTCCGTGTTCGTACAGGAACAGGCCACATACATATATTATATAATATATATATATATATATATATATCTTTATTATATAATACAATATGCATATTTGGATCACACCATGAATCTCATCTGGACCGTCCGATCAAGCTCCATCAAATACGTGCCGTTGGATTCAAAGCAGGAGGTCTGCCAATAACCAAATCTACTTTTAAAACACTGTTCACCAGCCAAAAAAACCGATACCCATGTTTCCCTCCCGCTCACTCACGGTCTCACCCCCGCCGCCGCCGGCGGAGCGCCGGCGGAGCGGCGCCGGCGCCTGCCGGCGGCCCCGGCCGCCCAACGGCGGGTCGCCGGCCTCCGGCAAACCCGCCGGGGGGTGTCCGGGCGGCGAGCGGGCAGGGCCCACACCGCGCCGGCGGTGGCCCTGCCCGCTCGCCGCCGGACAACCCGGCGGGTTCGCCGGAGGCCGGCGAACCCGCCGGTGGGTCCGGGGCAGGCCGCCGGCGGCGGAGCAGCCGCGGCAGTGGCAGCAGCGAGGCGGAGGCGGAAGGGCTAGGATTTTCGTTTTTTTTTCATTTTTTTATTTAAAAAATTCTAATTAAATTCTAATTAAATTTTCTGTTTTATTTTTTATATCATTTATTTTTTATTTTTTATTAATTAAATTATTATTAAATTATAATTATATAATTTGATTTTTTTAATTTGGCCGACGGAAGGGCGGGCTTCGCGGTGGCTGGCGAAGCCCGCCGCGGGACGGCTTTCATTTTTTTTTTGTTTTTTTATTAAATCAATTGTTATTCGATTATAATTATATTATTTGATTTTTTATAATTTGACCGGCGGAAGGACGGGGTTCGCGGTGGTCGGGCGAAGCCCGCAGCGACGCATCGAGAACGGGCGGAGCCCGTTCGAAGATGCTAGTATATATATATATATATATATATATATATATATAGATATATATATTTATATATAGGCAAGCATTCATATGCGCATAAATGCTCATGCGCAGATGCGAAGCCCTCGCCACCGCAGATTGAATCCCGCCTTTCCCTGCATCAAACGGCCATGAAAATCTCACCGCCATCGCCGTCGGCTGCGGGCTCGCCGGCTGCGCGGCCGCCCGGGGCTCGTCGCGGGCACGCCCGCCCCGGCAGTTATTTACAATTTTAAAATTTTAAAGTTTCAAAATTTTAATTTTTCTGATTTTTTTTTATAATTATTAATTATTTATTAAGAATATAAATTATTTAATTATTTAAAAATTATAAAATCGGAAACAAAATAAAAACTACGCACGGGCAGGCCGCCGCTTCTGCCACAGCCGGCGGCGGAGCCGCCGGCGGCCTGCTCGGCGGCCCACCGGCGGGTGGCGCCCCGCCCGCTCGCCGCCCGACACCCCCGACGGGTTCTCCGAAGGAAGGTGAACCCGCCGGTGGGCGCCGGGCAGGTCGCCGGCCGCTCCGCCGCCGCTGCGGGGTGAGCCCATGAAGGCACGGGAGGCGGACTCCAATTATCTGGAATTTGCGGAGATGAACAGTGCCCAAATTTGGAGAAAATACTATAGGCAGCCCTCCTGTTTTGAATCCAACGGCTCGTTTGATGGGGCTTGATCGGACGGTCCAGATGAGTTTCATGGTGTGCTCCAAATATGTTTATTGTTTTATATAATAAAGATATATATCTTTAACTACATTAAAGAAATAGTTTTGAATTTTAGAATCAGATCACGATCGATCACGACCGTTGAATATAAATCGAACATTTGATCGCATCCGTTCATCACAGCAACGAATCAGGACCGTTCATATTTTTTCATAGACCTCCTAAACCTATATAGAGCCTCTAAAATTTAGGGCACCCTACAATTGATCAGCTCAGTCCAAAATAAAGGTCTGCCAGCCCACCAAGCGCCCACAATACACAACCCGGCTGTCAACCTAGATAACCAACCAAACCCGCTCCTTTGTATTACATCTTCACACTTAAAGAGACAAAATACCTTATATAATCATAAAACAAAACCAAAATTGGCGGTGTGGGACTAAATCTCACACCGCTAATTAAACATACGGGTTGTACGGGCAAGTGATTTTGAGGGTCAAGATGGTCTCAAAACGAAGAGTGATCAACATGAAAGTTGTAGATCTCAGTGAGACGAACACCTTTCATGTTGATCACTTTTTGATTTGGAGCCGATTTGGACCTCGCTTTGGGCCCCGAAATCGGGGGCGGCGGAACGGTTTACTGTAGCAGTTCCGCCGCCCCCGATTTCGGGCCCAAAGCGAGGTCCAAATCGCTCCAAATCAAAAAGTGATCAACATGAAAGGTGTTCGTCTCACTGAGATCTACAACTTTCATGTTGATCACTCTTCGTTTTGAGACCATCTTGACCCTCTCAAATCACTTGCCCGTACACCCGCACCTAATGTTTGCCTGCACAGTATATGCCCCATATATATTATATATATTCGTATGCATCCTGATTTGGGAGAAAACGACAGTAAGTAGTTGACATTTCAAAATAGCAAATGAATTTTGAAGACTATCACATTGTAGCAACTAAAATATTCCATAGCGAGGTTTGTGATAAAAAGAAACTAAGGATTTGGAAAATTTAGAACGGGAGGTCCCGCAGGATCACTCTCAACTAATCAAGAAATGTAAGCCACTAACAAGAGAAGATGAAAGCGCTGGGGGGGGGGGGGGGGGGGGGGTGGGGGGGCGCAGCCTGCCGCGGGGGTGGGCACAGGCAGTTGCGGCGGCGAAGCCCGCCGTCATGGCCGGGTACTGTGCCGCCGTAGCCATAGGGGCGGGAGCCCCGTGTCGGGCACTATTATATTTAAATATAATTAAATATTATATTTTTAAAATATTTTTTTTAAATATATTTAAATACTATATTTTTTTAATCCCGCCGCGGGCGCGGGCGCAGCCCGCCGGGGGGCGGGCGAAGCCCGCCGCATATTTTTTAATCCCGACGCGGGGAGGGCGTAGCCCGCCGCGTATTTTTTTTTAATCCCGCCGCGGGGCGGGCGCAGCCCGCCGGGTGGCGGGCGAAGCCCGCCGCATATTTTTTAATCCCGCCGCGGGGCGGGCGCAGCCCGCCGGGGGGGGGGGGGGGGGGGGCGAAGTCCGCCGCGGGCGGGTACTGTGCGCGTAGCCATAGGGGCGGGAGCCCCATGAGCTTTTAATTTCATAACATTCATGCTCAAAAATACCCCCCTCGGTGCACAGTGTACAGGGGGTATTTTTCTTCATGGATGCAATGAAATGAAATGAGCAGAAGAGGTTTTTGTAATGAAATGAAAACTAAGGGGAGTTTTTTGTAATTTCAAAAATAAGAGGGGTGCTCTCACTAATTATGTTAATTTACAAGTGAGGTTTGAGTAATTATTTCTATATCTATACTATATTAAAAAAAAGTATGATTTTAAAGATTTGGCAAGGTAAAAAAAACATCAGGCTGATCTAAACTGTTTGATCAAGTGTTTAGATTAGTGCTCCTCGATAAAATTTAAAACGCGTATCTCTAATTTCGTGAATAGGACTCTGTGCAAGCCATCATCCCCATCAATCCGTTCCCGAGAACCCAGACCTCATTCTCAATCAAGCTTCCGCCCTCACCGTGGATCTTCCCACGACATATGTCGCACCCACGGCAAATGCCCCAGGCCAAAGGCCCGTGCCTGTCACTCGCTATATATATATATATATATATATATATATATATATATATATATATATATATATATATATATATATATATATATAGTATATTATATATATATAATAGATATATATATATATATAATATATGATGAGAGAGAGAGAGAGAGAGAGAGAGAGAGAGAGGAGAGGGGGGAAGAGATACGAGAGAGAGAGAGAGAGAGAGAGAGAGAGGAGAGAGAGAGAGAGAGAGAGAGAGATGCACACGATTGATATAAGCAATGGCAAAAAAATTTGCTTGCGTACAGCTTTAAAACTCAATTCCAAGGAAGATAATTACAAATAAAGTTGATAAAATTACAAAGATGTTTAAACTAAAATATTCAGATGTACAACGTAATGGTCTCATGTAGACTTGCATAGACAAGCAATATATACAAATTAGTTTCGTTTGTATATACATAAGATTAACTAAGAAATGCATAAGTTACATTTTACATGAATCTAAATGCGGAGAAGAATATTAGATTAGTGAATGTTTAACTAACAATACAAAAAAAGCAATTCAGTAACAATTAGATTTTTATGTGCAGTCCATGATAAAAAATGTTAAGAAATATGTTGTTAAGTTGAATGAAGGTTGTACAAGAAAAAAATAATAGAGTCAAATTATCAGTTACAATATTGCCGACCCCATTATAGTGGGGATAAGACTTGAGTGTTGTTGTTGTCTCAGTTACAATATTGACATGATTAAAATATACATATCGTTGCTTCACATATACACTTGTTAAGAAATTATATGTAGAGCTAATTCAATTTCCTTGCATCTTGTGCTTTTCATTGTAAATAGTTTACCCGATAAGATATTTTTGGGCTTAACATCAAATGCGTGGATTTTTTGAATTATTTTTTTTTGTTAATTTTCATCTAATCTTCATGCATGTGCCTAAAGATAAATAAAATTATGATTATGAATTCTGTATATTACTTCAAATTTTAATTCATTTAAACATGAATCATTTTGATCATGTAAAGAAAAAGAACAACAACATTACTTGGAGCTACTATTTCTTATGTTTTTTAACCCAAACTTTCTTATATTGACTCTCACGAGAGACTGAGAGAGCCCCATTGTTCCACAACCAAACATAATCTTAGGTTTTGCTTGGTGTTGGGAAAATCCTGGATTTAACTTAACAAATTTCCTCTAAGTGATTTTATATTCTATGTTAATTATTCATGTTGTATAGTGAGGGCAATCTGGTCATTAGAAGTCATATGTAGTTAGTTTAATCAAAGGCTGAAGGAGGCAAGCTGAAACCGAGAAGAAAATCAGTCAAGGTAAATATGTGTCGACTAGAAGTCAGCGCCACGTCGACCAGAAGTCGGCGTAACTTTGACTGGTATTCGACGCATTCTTTGAAGTAAAGTCGACACATCTCCAAAGTAGAAGTTGACGCAAGCGTCAATATGAAATCGAGGTAACATTGATTACTTGGTTATGTGGATATGCTCTTCGTCTAAGGCAGAACTCGACGCACTTTCAGTCAGAACTCGACGTAGCATCGATATCTAGTTAGAAAGGAAAGTCTAGAAGAATTATTCAATGATTATTTGAAGATCATTCTTATGGTATATATTTGAATTTTAAGAACTGTTAAAAGAGCAGTTATAGAAAGAGATCCCTACGAAATTCCTGAAGCAATATTTGAAAGAAAATTTAAGATGATTGACAAGATTTTGAAGACCTGTTTTAGAAAGATTCTCTCTGAGATTATTTCATTCTTTTCTAAAGGCTATCAATAAAAGAAAGTATTTCAAAATAATAAAGACTTATAAATACTCAAATCTCAAAAAGAAGAAATAGAGAGACAAAAAATGCAATATAGAATACAATACAGAGCCGACAACTCTTAATCATCTTCATCTTCTTCAATCTTCTCTGTTAGTGCTACAACAGACTCTCAAAAGAATAATCAGAGAGGATACTTGGATCCAAAGCTCATAACTCCTTCTAATTCTTCTCCAGCAAGAGGTTCATCATATCAAAGGGATCCAGAACACTTATTGCAAAACAATCCTCAGATTCTTGCTGAGAGGATTCATCTTGAAGACATTTTCTTCACAACACTTTCTCAATCTCACTCTATCTCTCTTTTGTATTAACCGAGTAAAGAGATTTTAGAATCCCTCTTCAAATGATTCAACTTATGGTACTGAGAGTCTTCTTATCAGAAAACTCTGTTGGTAGTGGTTCAAGATCTACTTACCAAAAATCTAGTTGTTGGTTCTAAGAATCTCCTTATCAGGCACTGAGATAGTGTATTTTTATAAAGATGGTAGAAGAGTGGATGTACCAGATTTTGAAAAACCACTATAGCTTGGGTGTCTTCTGTTTTTCTTTCTTACTATATTTTTGTGTTGTGTTGTGTTGTGAATAATTTATGGTCTTAATTTTGTGTATGCTGCAAATGCTAAGCTAAGTGAAATTATTTGAGAAAGTTTTAAAAATTTTTATTCACCCCCCCCCCTAGAGAATTCTCAAAGGATTGGCACAACTGTTCACACTTTCACTTGGGCTATATGTTTATCAACCCTTTGAATATTACGTACAAACCAAGATCTTTGGCAATGCTCGGAGCTCATTCTACTAAAAAAAGATCTACTTAGAAAAAGTATGGCTATATTGAAGTTTTTTCCAAGATCTAAATTGCGGTTTGAGGTAATTTTCAGTATTCAATAACTTTTGTTCTAAGCTTATCATTAACAATAGCAGAATCCCCATCTTCAAACTAAATTCATGTCCACTCAAAAAAAGTTTCTAAAAATTAAAATATAAATTTTTTTATGAAATAAGTTGAAATCAAAATTTGAAAACAACAAAGATCAACGCCAAACATGTTTTTTATCAAAATTAATTAGTGGAATACAATGCAAGAGAAAAATAAAAACAAAAACTAGATTTGTGGCTCTACAATTCGATGATGGTAAGAGAAGAATTAAAAACCCTAGAGTTGAAGCTCTACTCAGGGAAGGTTTGGCCGGTGGACAGGAGGGTAGAATATCAATGTCAAACATGTTTTTTATCAACATTAATTAGTGGAATACAATGCAAGAGAAAAATAAAAACTAGATTTGTGGCTCTACAGTTCAATGATGGTAAGAGAAGAATTAAAAACCCTAGAGTTGCAGCTCTACTCAGGGAAGGTTTGGCCGGTGGACAGGAGGGTAGAATATCTAGACAAAATTACAAGAGAGAAATTCAGCGTACTTCGGGTTACGAATGTTCGATCGAGAGAAAAGTGTTGAGTGTGATGGGACAAGGTTTTGCACAACACGAACTTTTAGTTGCGTGTGATTGTATTGATTCACGTTAAATCAAAGTTATAGGTCTCTATGACACTATCAGAATAGAACTCGCTAGTGTAGTTTTGAGGTATGCCAGTATTGCTTTCTTTGTGAGCCAAAACCCGATACTTGTTTGGTTTCTATTCACTCCATATTAGTAGGAGATAGAAACCTACCCACAAGAAGCTTGCAAAAAGATGGCTTGTCGGCCTACAAATAGGCAAAATGAAGGAAAGATACCAATTAAAAAAAACAAGGGGAAGTCGCAAGTCCTTCGGTCAGAAAACAGGTTTTGTGAGTTCCAAAAAAGGGTTGGTGAGAACCAAACAATCCAACAAGTAGTAATGGAGGTTTGCAAAGTTCTTACATATAGTCGGCGAGCACTGGTATATGGTAGGTGAATTATGGTCTTGTCACGTTATATTTGCCATTTGATTTGAATCCACGACAATGCAATTATCTCCAATCGTTGTGCGAGTACTCCTTGACGATATGACATGCTCCAAGGTGTTGTCAATGAACGATCCTCATGATCGAAACATGGTAAAGGCGAGATCCTCTAGAAAGATAGTTATGTTGATGGTGGTTGAGACATTAGACTTGGCAAGCATCCCCAAGCCTTCTCAAATCATCGACATCACTGGGCCGGGGACGCCTTCCACTAGAGCGGGAATCTCCACTATCACTGCGGTAGTGGCAGCGTCTGTGAGCTCTGCTGGTATTTTAGACAATACAATTTTTAATTTCTATATTTATTTGGACCCTCCATAAGGTGGATTTTTCATCCTTTTTAGTAGTGGACGATGAGGGCGGAGAGAATTTTGTATAGGTGTCAACGATTCCTGGGTTAGAGGATGATCTAAAATTCGCAGATCTGCAGGAATAGCAGTCTCTTGCCACTTGGGTTCAAGAGGAGTTTATTTGAGCATGCAGTGTACAAAAGAGGTATTGACACATCAACTTTACTTATGGGTGTGTATGTCGATGATATTATTATCACCGGATCGCACCAACAAGAAATCATCAAGTTCAAGGAGGAGATGAAGAAATTGTTCAACATGAACGACCTGGTTTTATTGAGCTACTACTTGGGTATATAGGTGCACCAGACTGATGATGATATTACTCAGAGTCAGTCAGCCTATGCACTAATCCTCCTGTTGATGCCACATTCTTTAGAAGTATTGTGGGAAGCTTCAGATACCCGGTGCATACACGACCCGATACTGCGTACTCTGTGGGGTATGTAAGTCGCTTCATGGAGGCTCCAACCACTTAGCACTTAGCAGCTGCGAAACATATTTTGTGGTACATTTGTGGTACTTGCAATATGAGCTGACACTATAATAGGAAAAAAATGAGAAGAGGAACATTTGATCGGGTACAACGACATGACATGTGATGTTGATGAACTGAAGAGGACATGTGTTTTGTCTTTTCTAGAAAAGCCTAATCAGTTTGCAATCTCAGAAGAAAAAGATGGTGACAATATCGCCATGTAAGGCGGAATACATTGCCACCTCCACAACAACATGCCATTCATTTGTTTTTTTGACAACAATTACTTCAAGAGGATCAACTTCTTGTATCATCTCTCCCATTGTACTCTTAACTTCAATTGATAAGGTGGTGAGATTTAGAGGATTCATTTTTACTTTTCTTCATTTAGGTTGTCGGGGTGGGGATGTATGGTCAATCAAAGCTTGAGCAGTTACTATGGAAGGGAAAGAGTCCTGAACAGAAGACTTATTACGACTGATCAGGAATCATGTGTTCTTGGAGAGCATACTCATCTTGCTCATGAGAATCAACATCAAGAATATCACCGTCGGGGATATTTGGATTGATGTTTTCAGAAAGAACACACATAATAGTTGAGCTGAGGTTTTAGAGATTCAAGATTTTGAATAAATGATGGATTACGCTAATGACAAGTGAAATCAGCTGTTTTCTACAAAGTGGGAAGATTATGTGTGTTGTCGGTGAACTCCTTGGAGCTAGCTATTTACATGTCATCACTAGAAGTGGGTAAGGGGGGATTAAAGTGCGGGAGTGCACTTTACGGTAAAGTGCGGGCCTCCAACAGTCCACGTGAATGCCCACACACATCTCAAAGCACTTTGAGATGTGTGTGGGCATCCACGAAGACCGTTGGATGCCTACACTTTACCGTAAAGTGAATCACTTGCACTTTACTGCCCCTTACTGGAGTGGTTGCTGCAACAAAAATGATAAATTGGATGAAACATAAATTTTGAATAGGGGTGTTGAACTCTGAGGAGTTTGGGAGGGGTCTTCAACATAAGATGCAATGATGGTTGGTCCACCAGCAAATATCGACTCAGAACCTTTGGGAGGATGTGAGATTGAGGGTTCGTTTGGTAGAGCTTATTTCTCCCGGTTCAGCTTTAAAAACGCAACATTAATAATTTAGGTCGTTTGGCAAACAACCGGTCATAAACTCACCCGCTGGAAATCACGGATTTTCGCCATTTTTCAGCCGTAACTTTTAGCTGAGGTCGCGGCCATATAAGCGCGGTGAAGGCCAGCAATCCCTAAAAAAAATTTTGCATCGCTTCCTCTCCGTTGTGCAGCTCTGCCGATTTCTCGATCCGCAGCTTCCCTGCTTTCCCGATCCTGCAGCCTCCCTGCTTTTTCGATCCCGCAGCCTCCCTGCTTTTCCGATCCTGCAGGCCTCCTTCTTCGGTGATAGGCCACCGCCGACTATTCTTCTCCGACAACACTACTCCCTCAATCCGCCGGCAAGCCTTGTCCTCCACTACAGGTAGAGATCGTGTATCTCCTCCGGTAACACCTCCCCCCTTCTTCTATCTTTTGTTTATTCCTCTCACATTTTTTGCCTCCTCTATGTTGCAGATCGGCGAGCTCAAGGGACACACTGGTTTCACAAACTAATAAGCTCTTCTTGTACCTTTTCCTTCCTTGCCGTCCTACCGCAATAACTGCTCATCCCAGTTTCAGGAAACCATTTCTAGCAACATGCTTGGAGAAGATTCAGACCTTTCTGAACGACTCTATCTTCCCTACCAGGTAAGATTTTTTCCCTCTCCTCCACTCCTTATTCTTCAAATTTTAGGTCATATTTTGCAAGGTTTATAATTGAGGTTGTAAGGCTTTTGAATATAAATTTTAGGTCATATTCTACTAGTAAAGTATACTGTCAAACTTGATGTTGTAAGGCTTCTTACACAAGGAAAATATTTGAATAGCTATCACCATGTTTAAT
The DNA here is from genome assembly GCA_039583875.1 of Platanthera guangdongensis. Taxonomy (NCBI): domain Eukaryota; kingdom Viridiplantae; phylum Streptophyta; class Magnoliopsida; order Asparagales; family Orchidaceae; genus Platanthera; species Platanthera guangdongensis. The sequence goes on along the minus strand of CM077153.1, from coordinate 29,723,519 downwards.
AACCTCTAAGAATTAGGATTTGACCTTGAGGATAACACTTTAAATGAAATGCTTGATATTGACATTGGCTTTATGAACAAAATGCATCCTAATATTGATCAAAAAAATTGGCATTGCTCTAGCCATATTCTACCACATTAATTGATGTTTTTCTTATGTTGGAGGTGATTCTCTTAAGTGGTCAAAACTCAGGCTTAGTTCAAGATTTTTTTGCATAAGGAAACCCATGTGTATGATGATATGTCTTCACCTTTTGAAATTACAAATCACTCATAAGGATAGCTTTTAGTACAATGTTTGATATGGATTATTGTTATACAATAAAGTGTGTCCTAGTGGTGGGCATAAAATTTTTTTTCTATGTTGGTGGAGAGCACAATTATTCGGAAAAAAAATTCATAAATATAACACTCGTGATCTTTTATATAATGCTCAATAACTCCCTCCCCCCCCCCGTGCCATCCCCTTATCTGTAATAATTGTTGCATAACCCCCCTTATCTTGCTTATCAAAGTCAATAATCCTCTAAATATTTAGAAATGAGTGTAAAACCTCTCCTATCTTTTTATAATAGTCAATAACTCTCTAATCTTTACAAATAATGATTTTAAATCAAGATTACAAAATTTTCTTTTAGTGTTTTTTAATAATTTGAAAAAAATTACTTTTAGAGACATCAGAAGTTCATAATACACTGTTTTCCTAAAAAATAATTCAAAGTAGATTATCAGGCCATGACATTGATGAACAGAGCATTTTCAATCTGATTAGCAGAAGTAAAAGGGAATCAAACAAAGATTGAGAGACCAGCATGAACAAAAATTGAGAACTACATGTTTTGTGATAGTAATTCTAAATTAACTTTTTAACATTCACTACACCATTTTTTGTCTTTAGCAACATTTAACATAGTAACATTTATAAAATGTTGTCTAAACTTTGAATAGAGAACAGTTTATAAGTGTTGCAATAAATTAGCAATTTTAGGCAACACTTTATGTATAACATTCAATAATTTTTCTCTAATCTCTTATAGAGAACATTTTTGAAATGTTACACTTAACAATTTACTTTAAACAATAATTATGATATGCTGTCTTTTCAAAGAATAATTTGCAACCCTTTAAAAGTGTTGGCTAACCCTTTTAGACTCAGCCCAAATTATTATTCACACTCCATATATTATCACTAAAAAACTTAAATTTATAAAATCCCTAATTTTACCCCCACCAAACCCTCGATAACTTTGTCTTCCCGACTGGATCCCCATCCTCTTCCTCTTCCTCTTGTACGAGCGAATTCCTTTCATTTCCTCTAGCTAGATCAACAACCAGGCCATGGGCGAGCTCATATAGCATTATAGTTGGGAACTTGCCCGGGTTAAGATGTTGTAAAATACGCTGAAGGTCCTCTTCTGCAGTTCTGACTTCCTCCTGTTTGCTTCATTCCGCTTCGACGTCCTCCCTCCTCGACACCTCACTTCTCACTCATGAATCGCAATCACGCTGCCGGCTTCCCTAATCGCTTCTCTTTGGCCATTCAGTGTCTTCGCTTCAATCCAAGGGACGACGAGTCGACGACGGTATGGCGGTATGACACTCTGCCTCTTCTCTTCAACTCTTCGCCTCTTCCAGTCTCTAGATTTCCAGTGACTCTTCGCTTTTCCAGTTCTCCAAACCTCCATTTCCGTGAGGCGTGAGGAGCATCCAAGCAGAGGAGGTGATCTGAGTTCAGATTTTTTTGTGTGACTGTGCTCTAATCTCTTTCATGGCACAGGATGACTGGGTCACCGAAGACCTAATGGTCCGCCTTCTGCCTCCATTAGCACCGTGTAAGATCTTCATTCACAACTTAATTTTCCCTTGTGAAGTAATGCGAACTGATGATATGACCAAATAATAACTGCATATGGATGGTTGCAGATCGATACACAGAAAATCAGAACTATTTGGCAGTTTTCCATATCCAGAGGAATAGATCAGGGCCATCAAGCTGTTCAGCAGATCTCAAAATTTCTAGGTTTTAGGTTTCAGACAGCTTCCGACTTTAGAGGTCAATTTCTTATTTTATTTTTCTTATAGTTTTTTCAATTGCAGTCTCCAGGAATCTGATTGTAGTTGATTTTATGTTTCAAAATTTTTTTATATATATTGTTCTTGTTCTTTATTGATAAGTGTAAATTTTTTTCGCATTTGAAGCTGATCGACCTTAGCTACCTCATCTGGTTGCTGATGAGGTTGATGATAAAACTTGTACATTAAGGCTTCATTTGGGGGGACTTATTTTCACCGGTCAAGGGGTTACGACTGCTTGAACTGGACCTTCAATAAGGTCCGATTCATGCGGTCGTAACCGCTTGACCGGTGAAAATAAGTCTCTCCAAACTGAGCCTAACTGAATTTCAACCTGGCAATGGAATCGATTTCTATTTCTCGAATATTTTTACTGCATTACCAGATGGTGGAATCGTTGAGTTTAATAATATAATCAATATTTCCTTTCCTGATTATGAAATTATCAATTCTGATGCAATGCTTGATATGGAAGAGAGGCCCATATTACTTCCATTTTTGGATGAATGCATGGAAATTATGAATTCTAATGGTGATATATTTGTTGGTAAGCATAAGGTTCACGGGCAATTCATGCTTGCATGGGTTTGATTTGCACTTTATCCATCAGTTGAAATTACCGGACCAAGGAGCTCAGTTAAGATGTTTCAGTTGTGAAAAAGAATTTTTAATTTGTTTGTATGCGTGCAAGTATTCATGTGTGGATGAAAGTGTGTGTGTACGTGTGGATGAAATTATGTGTGTATGTACATATATGTTGATGAAATTATAGGAGTATGTTTATGTGGGCTTGTGTGCACATACTTATGAAATTATGTGTGTATGCTTTAAGTTTTAGGCTCTGTTTGGAGGGACTTAATTTCATCGATCAAGTGGTTGCAACCGCATGAACAAAACCTTAATTGAGGCCCGGTTCATGCGGTTGCAACCTTGCCCGTTGAAAATAATTCCCTCCAAACGGAGCCTTAGTGTTGTTTATGAAATTATGCTTTTGGATGTTGTTGGGTTTATTTTTGAGTTTTCTGCTTGTGTGCCTTTTGAGTACAGTTCAAGGATTTTGGATGTTGCTTGCTATGCTTAGATGTTTTATTAGCATCACGATCTTAATGAACACATCTCCTTCTGAAAAAGTAATTAACCCTCATTTTGTAGCATGCAAGAATGAGAGATTGACAAATTCATAAAGAGGATATTGTAGATGGAACTCATTGTTACTGTTTGGTATGTCCTACCTGCCTAAAACATATATACAAAGCAACAATTTGAACAACTTCAGCGGTATGACTTATCAGAACCCCCTTCCACTTTTTTAAAAAAATATTTAGTCACAACACTATTTTAACTTGTAGGTATGAAGGAGAGTGGCTTCAGAATGAAATGGAGTGAGGGCCATGGTGTTGTGGAGGTTGATATTCCTAATTTTCAACCTGTGTCAGGATCAGAGTATGTATGATAGATATTTGTTTCACCCTTGCTTATTTGTAACTATCACACAAAATTTCCTTAGAATAGATATCAAAATTTTTTGCTAATAGTTGTTTTATTTAATAAACTTTTTTTACATAATTGCCCGTTGCTCCATACTTTTATATTTTTCCAGGCTGGAAGTCAACATGCGTGAAGAAGGTTTGATCATACAAGAGATTTTATGATCCCAGAAGAATGGAGATGGTTAGAAATGGGCACAGAAGATACGCTCCACCTTGTTGTGGGATAACATAGAAATTCCATTCTTTGAAACTGATGAATGGGTCATGGTTTTTGGTGAAAAAATGCATGTGCCTAGGGATGTTTTACCGCACTTGTGATTTTGTAGGAGTCAAGCTTTCATATTCCTTAATAAATGCCTGATTTTGCAGCATCAGAATGTGTGCACAATGTGCCAAGGGTGGACGATAGAGTGAACATGGCTGTCGTTGTGACTGATAATGCAGCGAATGCGGCGGCGGTCGCAGGTTCGAAGGCTGTCTAGACTGAGAAGAGAGGCCGCGAGGTCGAGTAGATGAATGATTTTCCCAAGCAAATTGTGTGACAACATTTTCGCTCTTCCGTGAGAAGCTGCTCTGCACCAACAATGGATGCACTTTATGCCTTCACAACGACCGTCCGGCGGGTGCAACTCACAACAATCGATGATATTTTAGTGGACTATTATTACTAGGAAGGAATTGGGTTAAACACAGACATTCTGTGTATGAAGGATTGATATTTTGGTGGATTACTGTTAGGAATTGTTAGAATTTTCCCCAATTGTTAGAAATTGTTAGAAATTGCCCCCATTGTCGTCCGATAATGCACTTTGTTTAAACTCGATCTATGTATTAATTGTCGATTAAATTTTTTACTGTGTATTTTTTTGATGTGTGATTTGTATTTCATGTTTTTAATTTTTCTAGGAGCTCCGATTTACTTATGTGATTGGCCTTGAAAAGTCTACAGAGTATCATAAGTGCTTCCGTCTGCACCCCTAAAATGTCACGACATTGGTGAAAAAGTTTTTTAATGTCTCAACTTTTTGGCAACGTGTTTTAAGTGTTGTCTTTAGGACTTTTGACAACAATTTTTAAATGTAACAATATAAGTCAACATTTTTAAAATGTTACAATAGGTCCACCGAAAAACTGTCGCCTATTATAAGGGTTTAGGCAACAGTTTTTGTGTTGTGTTGTCTAAAGATATGAAAACTGTTGCCTTATATCTTTGGTAACACGGGTATAGAATATACACCCTTTTACAACAGTTTTCACTATTCTGGCAACACTTACCAGTTTTAGGCAACAATTTTTAAGTGTTGCTAAAAGCCGTAAATGTTGTAGAGATTATGCATGATTATTTTCGTGTTACTTTCTTTAGATGTCTAATCGAAGAGAAAGGGGAATATCAACTTCATGGGAATAGCAGATGTTTTACTATTTTGCGATATATGTATTAAAGAAATAGAGCTAGGTAATCGTCCGACTACTCACATCAGCAAACAAGGTTGGAACAACATAATATTGCATTTTCAAGAGCGCTCAGGGAAACAATTTAATCGAACTCAGCTAAAAAACAAATGGGATCAACTGAAGGAGTGGAAGTTGTGGAGAGAACTTAAACGTGGTGAAACTGGGCTTGGTTGGAATCCTGTAAAAAAAAACTATTGAGCCTCAGACGAGTGGTGGGACGAGAAAATAAAGGTTGTTATAATATATCACATGTCTAAATTCTTAGATAATGAGATATTTTACAATTTATATTTTTTTTATTATAATATATTATTATTTTTCAGGCCAATCAAAATGTCAAAAAATTTCGTTATTCTGGAATAGCTCCTGGCATGGATGCAAAATTAGAAAAAAAATGTTCAGTCAAGTCGTGGCCACTGGGGATAATGCATTCATGCCAAGCTCGACGACAATTCCATTTGAATTGGATGAAGAGCAAGTAAATTCAGATAAAGAGGATAATATTGTGACGAACTCAAGAACTCAAACAAGTATGAATGTTGACACTGGCGGTAGTGAGCATACGAGTAAATTCTTAGGATCATCTTCAAAAAAAACCTCACGCAAGCGTAAAGGTAGTGGTGAAGGTACCAAACAACTATTACTTTCACACATTAATGATTTAGTTGCATCTAGACAAGCAGTTCCACCTCCACCAATATCGGTGACAATCAAAGAAGCTGTTGAGGAGATCTGTAGAATTCCTGATATATATGATGACCCCGACTTCTTTGACTTTGCAATGGAATTCATTCGCATCAAATCCGGAAGAGAGGCGTTCATGTTTTGCCCAACTGATAAAAAAGTTGAGTATCTTAAGAGACGCTACATGAAGAGTTTAGAATGATTAATTCATGTTGATGGGATTCACTTTAGCTTTATGTTTATGCGATCACTTATCTTAAGAGACGCTACAAGAAAACTATGTCTGTTTCCTTTTAAAAGCACGTTTTGTTTTAGTTAATTCATGTTGATGAGATATTAATCGTTTTATTTTGTATGTGTGTCATGTCACACAATTATTTTTTTTATTATATATTGTATGTGCTCTTTCAATTTAATTTTATGTCATTTGTCACTCTCTTCATGTAATAATTATTCTTATGTTATTATTTCATCAGCACAAATATGAGTGAAGACAGTGAATCTTACTCCATTGATGAGTCAGATGAATCATCAAATAGCTCAGTTGAATACACTCAGTATATCCAAGACTATAACAATGACATTAAAACTGTTTGTATTGTCCATGATTTCTTTGTTCTTTATGATAAGATCCCACGTATGACATCCACTCAAACAGGTGATAAATGGTTTGGAGAGTTATTTGTTGGTCATCCTATTAGGTTTCACGATACGTTTAGGATGTCACAACGAATTTTTATCGACCTACTACAAACTCTTGTTCAAAATCATGAATTAGCAGAATCTCGAAGAACTTGTGCACGAGAAGTTCTAGCGATTATATTATTTATTTTATCACAAAATGAGACAATGCGTGCAGCAAGTGAGCGTTTCCAGCATTCAACTGAAACTATATGCAGATATTTTTTTATGGGTGTCAAAAGTCTTGTTCGATTCTCAATGGAGATTATAAAACCTATTGATATGCAATTTAGGGATGCCCAATCATATGTAAGGAAAGATGAACATTATATGCCATATTTTAAGGATTGTATTGGGGCTATTGATGGAACTCATGTAGATGCACGTGTACCAGTTGAAGATTAGGTTGCATATATTGGGCGTCATGACACAACCACTCAAAATGTTATGGCAGTCTGCGACTTCAACATGTGTTTCACATTTGTTGTGGCAGGGTGGGAGGGTTCTGCCCATGATAGTCGAATTTTTAATCGAGCAATAACAGATTGCAACAGCAATTTTCCACACCCACCACCAGGTATGCTCAATTTTAATTAGTTGCACTTTAAATCTATATAGAACTAATGTTCGATAATCTTGTAGGTAAATATTACTTAGTAGATGTTGGATATCCAATGCAAAGAGGATATTTAAAACCTTATCCAGATACTTGGTACCGTTTACAAGATTTCAGACGGGGTTCTCGTCCAATCCAAGGTAATCATGAGATTTTCAATCAAGTTCACTCGTCGCTTCGCAGTGTAATAGAAAGAACGTTTGGCGTGTGGAAAAAGAAATGGGCCATCCTGAGAGATATGCCAAATTACTCTTTCAAAAGACAAATTTTGATTGTTGTGGCTACTATGACATTGCATAACTACATTCGCAGACATCCATCACGCACTGATCTTGATTTTGATGTATGTGATGGGGATGAGAGTTATGTATATACAGAAGCGCATGTTCTTACTACAAGAAGGAATCAGAACAATATCATCGCAATATCTAACATAGATCCTGAGATGGTTGAAGGAGTTGGTGCTGATGAAATGACAAGGTTAAGAAATCGTATTGCGAATCAATTGCAGAATGCTCGTAGGTATGACATGTATGATATTTACATATTTTTTGTGTTTTTAATTACATCTAACAAATTGTATACTTTTTAATTTCAGATGACGCGATGTAAAGTCTTGGCGGTTTGCTCTATTATTATAATGCAATGAAGCATATCATGGAAGCTTTTCCTACTCCTGATGCCAATTCTTAGATATTGAACTTTATCTTTGTAGAATTAATTTTATTACTCCTCAACATCTTCAACTATTAATACATATATCATGTTTTCCTTAAATTAATCCATTTTAGATATGCAACATCTTCTTGAAGCTCTTCTGTTAATAATTACTGATATGATTATTTTATTACTCGTACTAGCAAGTTGCAATACTAGTCCAATTATATTTCCTTCTTTCCAAATTTCATTAACATCAAAAACTCTTCTTTATAAGCTCCTTACAAATTCAATTTATTAATTTGCAAATCCTCACGTAATATATATGATAGCTTTTAATCTTCATAATTATGTCAGAAGCTTATCAAACTTATAGTTGCCTGACATAGTTTACCCCATAATATGACGACTTATAAATCATTTTGCCAAATAATTACGATGAAACAATTCAGTTTTATCTTCATAAATAAATAGGTATGATTGATTATGTTCTCAATAGTGCGTTAAATCAATCTGACATAATTATGATGTAGGTTGCCGCATCATTATGATCCAACCAATTACCATTTTCTTCAAATTCATAATTAAATGTGTATGCAATAGCTCACAATGGCCGGCATTCTTAATTTTGACATGTAAATGTTCACATTTTGCAGCATCATGTGGTGAAACATGGTGAAAAAAACATATTTTTTCTTTGGTGAAGAAAGAACTATAATTAGTTTTTGGTACATTCATATCGTAGTTTAATTAGTAATTGATGTTGTATTATGTGTATTGTGCGTTTTGTTTGTAGATGGTAGGCGCATTGCTATCAAGTGTTGATGTGGAGTTCCCAAATTTATTAGAGAATCACTATAAAATTTCAGTTCCCTCTATAGAAATATTCAATTTCCTTTTCGCACTTTCATCAATGTTCATCACTTGTTCCTTCATGTGACTGAAGAAGAGAAGACTATTGAACAACCAAAAGCCAAAATCTATGTGGCCGCTGGAGATGCTTTTACAAAGGTTACTTTTCTAGACAAGTTCAAACTTCAAGTGAACTTAATTCGCTTAAGAAATGCTTTTGGTAGGTGATGCTTAAGAAATGACTGTTTAACACTTGCGTTTAAGACCAGCCACCACCTTGCCAAACGGAGCCAATAGTCTGATTAAACTTTGGATGAAGATTGTGACTAATGGAACTATGTGCAATAAACTGAATAGCTGTTCACCATTTTGTGCTCTGTTCTTTGTTAGTGTTTAATGTATAGAACTAATATGATAAAAATTAGGGTCTTCCATGTGAAAATTTTAATGTATTGCATTACTTGGTGTGTGTGTGTGTGTTCTATACGAATTTGGGTTTCTCCCCCTATCCACACTTGTTTTTTCTATTCCAGTAAGTTGTTTCCGCTGTGAAAAATGAGAGAGGGAGAGGGAGAGGACAAAAAAGCTTTAGAGCAAAGTTAAATTTCCTCCAAGAGGCATCCACAAAGAGACTCACGCACTCAAAAGAGCCAATGGATGGGCAGAGCCCATTCGCAACCAAGCATAGTTGGGTGTTCACTGACAGACGGAGATTCCAGAATGCACAGACCGACGAAGCCTGTTTGAAACCAATTGATTACTGTCGCGATCGTGATACTATTGTGGCCACACGGGCAACCCGCTATTGGTGCAAGTACTTTATAGAAGTAGAGTTGTGCTTTATGCTACTATGTTTTTTTTTTTCAATTTCAGCTGTCATTGTTGCTGTTTTCACTCTACCCGTTCACATTTTTTTTATAAAAACCCCTCTTAGAAGGATTAAGACTTGAGTTAACTAACAACGAGAGCCCAGACGGACCCCCTTCCCCTTGCACTGTCACCCACTGAATGCAACCCTCTTGAGAGTATTAGAAAAATGAAGAGCAGCTGATATTTTGGGATCCTGGGGTTGCAAGCAGCAGGTGTGATGTCGAGTTGGGACACTATCATGATTGGAGTACTGTCATGCGGGGCACAGGGGGCTCATATTATATAATACAACTTTGGTGGGGATATTGTTTCTTAAAATAGTAGCCCGCACGAAAGCTTATTTGTTATGATATATTTATGGAAAATAGTCAAATTGATCCCTTAACTATAGGTACAGTTTCAAATAGGTCATTTAGGTTTTATTTGATTCTAATGAGTCTCTTAACTTTAAACTTTATTTCAATTTACTCAAAGGAAGATAGTTGAAGCCTTGAACAAGCATTTTCAGTAGTCTGTAGGTGGTGCATTTATTGTGTTGGTTACAAGAAAACACAATTATTCTTTGCAATCTGCAATAGTGAGTCCTGTTGGGGATGAACCTCATTTTATATGTGATGGGTGTGCACATAGCCACCTCCCCCATGATCCCCGCATTAATTTAATGGGATCATGGGTTTGACCGTGCGCGCAATCACCACGCCTGATCCTCCCGCACGGCGATCCCACTACACACACAAAGGAAACCGCCACCGACACCGCCTTGCCGGCCGCCGGCCGCTGTCTTGTGGCCAAGGGGCGGTCGTCGGTCGCCGCCCCATCCAGGCCGCCGCCTTGCGGCCAAGGTACGGCCGCCGGACGCCCCTCCTTCCTTGGTCCCCGCCTTGCGGCCCCCGGCCGCCACCCTCCTTGGTCGCCGCCTTGCAGCCAAGGGGCGGCCATCGGCCGCCCCCCCACCCCTCCTCCTTGGCCTCCGCCTAGCGGCCGGGGGCGGCCACCGGTCGCCCCCTCCTTGGTCGTCGCCTTGCGGCCAAGGGACAGCCGTCGGCCGCCCCCCTCTTGGCCGCCGCCTTGCGGCCAAGGGATGGCAGCCGGCCGCCCCCCTCCTCGGCCGCCGCCTTGCGGCCTAGGGGCAGCCACCGGCCGCCCCCTCCTTGTCTCCGCCTTGCGGCCAAGGGCCAGCCACCGGCCGCCACCTCTTGGTCGCGGCATTGTAGCCAACGGACGTCCGCCGGCCGCCCCCTCCTTGGTTGTCACCTTGCGGCCAAGGGGCGGCCGTCAGCCTCCCCGCTCCTTGGCTGCCGCCTTGCGGCCAAGGGGAGACCGAGCAACTGCACCCCTCCTTGGCCGCCGTCGACCTCCCCCGCCGACGGCAAGGGCGGCGGTTTCTTCGCCGGCTGCCCATGATGGGTCGTCCCCACCGTCCGATCGTCCCGGGCTGTCGAATGTCACCCGATTCACAGATAAACACCCACTAACTGCCAGGTTAGTGGGGAAATTGTACATATTTATTTTAAATGGTTTCCCGATAGCGAGATACGCACATTTAAACTATAGTAAAAACATTTATGAAGGCGGTTACGATGTGCGGATAGCTGCGTAACCACCGTAACCACCTCCCGGAGCCTATAAAAGGAGTCACAGGCCTCCTTATTTTTCATCTTCTTCTGATCTTTTTCTTTGGAATCTAATTCTTCCTCAGGTCGAAGCTCTGTCAGTTATCCTCTTATGAGCCACCTTTGAGCCTCCTTCGAGCCACACTCGAGCCACAAGCGGGTAAAGTCACAACCACCCGGCGAAGCCGAATCGCCCAAGTTTCGAGCGGCCCTAGCAACTGCAAGACCAAGTGCGCCACCTCTCACCCAGAATCAGCAAGTTGCTATCCAAAGACTACCGGCGCAAAGCGCAATCTGTAACAACTCCCGGCACGACAACCTGTCGTCCCCAGCGTGCAAAGTGCTCTCTAACCCCATAATTGTAACGAGAGGTGGCCTGTCACCCTCGACTTCACAAACTAGCTGTAACCACCCGAAAATAGTGGATTTTGACTGGCATAGATCCGATCACGTGGTGTTTTACCCAGTCTAGGGGTTTTTCCACGTTAAAACTGTTCGTGTACAATCAACTTACTAATTTGGTTGTGTGCGCGTTCGACCGTTCCGAGAGCTAAGGCGGTCCAGGTTTTACCTGTAACATACCTCAAACAACTAGACCCCTAGGTATAGCTTTGTCATGACTAGGTCATGACAAAACCCTAGGAAGCGAAAGAAGGCCAAGTGAACCTAGGAATGTAGGTGAGATCACTATGGTCTGCAAATAGTAGATTCCTAAACCCTAGTTTAGGATGACCATGAGGCTTACCATGGCTCTAAGACCCCACCATGGTCTCACCAATCCATTGTAAGGTCAATTAGATCCCTAAGGGTCCATTGGAGTCGACCCAGGGTGGCCAACTTGACCTAGAACCACTCTAGGCCTAAATTGGGTAAGGTGCCCTAACTAAGGGCAGTGTGCCTTGGTAAAGCCCAACTAACCATACCAGGGTCTTCCTAGACCTAAAGTGGGGTCAATGGGTCACTAAGGACCCATGGAGTGCAGTCAAAGTGGTTATGTTGACCCAAGTCAACCCTAACCCTAAATGGGTCAAACTGACCTGCACAGGGCCAATTGAATTTCCCTTAGCCAAGTGGACCCCACACATACCTTTCTAACCCTAGAGAGAGGCCAATGGGTCACCAAGGACCCATTGGGGTCAACCAAAAAGGCTAAGTTGACCCAAGTCAACTCTAGCCCTAAAGTGATCAAAGTGCCCTGATTAAGGGTCAAGTGACCTCCAAAGGGCCAAGTCAACCCTACCTAGACCTTAGGGGAGTCCAATGGGTCACCAAGGACCCACTAGGGGCAACCTCAAGGACCAAATTGACCAAGGTCAACCCTAGTCAAGGTTTAGGTCAAGCTAGCCCAAATGGGCTATCTCAAGCTCAAGCCCAATTCACTTGGGCTAACCTTGTATTGGTGGATGAAATGGACATGTGGGGTGCCATTAGGGTAGGTAGGAGTCAAATTTCAGGCTTGGTGAGTAGGAGAGAGAAAAATCTTCAAATGAAAGAGAGAGAAAGAAAGGGGAGTAATGAGGGAAGACTTTGGGGTTCATCCTTCCCCTTCCCCAACCCCCCATTCAACTCACTAGGAAAAGGGGAGTATAGTCCCATTTCAACCAGCTGGCCTTTGACTGGTTTGAGCCATGCTTCATCCCCCACCCACCATGGCCGAAATTTTTGACTAAGGGGCCATTAATGGCAATGGAGCCTACACCCACCTAACACCCCAACTCTCCTTCTTAAAAGCTTCACTGGACTGCAGGGATTCAGTTCCACACATTACCTGAAGGATCCAAGGGAGTTCACTGTGCTGTTGCAGAAATCTGACCACCACCACCACCATGACGATCCGACGATCGGCAAGGCTACAGCCACCCACACAGGTCCTCCTCCACTCCTTCTTCCATGGGTAGTTCATAGCAATCCTTAGGGCCAAGGTTCGGGCTCAATTGAGCCCGATCCAAGTTGAAAAATTCCTGGTTTTTCCATGAATTTCACCTTGTCGGGATTGCCGGAAAAAGGCCCTCCGCCAGTTTTTCCGCCGCCTGGCGACAGCCACCACCTCAACGGAGGTGGTGGTGGAAGTGGCCGGCCGGGGAGGTGGCCGGATGGCCGGCGGCAGCGGCTGGAAGAAGCTCCAGGCTGGTTGAATCGGGATCGTCGGCTGGAGGTTGAAGACAACGGGATGCCATCCAATGGCGAGCCAAGATTCGTGCAGAGATTAAATTAAACTATAGGCTTGAATGAATTTTATTTCATTTCTGTCACCTATAATGTATTTAATATTTTTAATTTTTAAAAATTCCTAGATTCTAATTCAGAGGAAATGGTCTCCACAAAAATTGTAGCCATGTGGGTCTACTTTAATTCAAAATTGGTTTGAGCCAGTTTGGGTGCCTAGTTTGACCAGGGCACCCATTTTGGTGGGGTCTATACCTAGGGTTAGGCAGAAATTCAAATGGATGCCCACCCTTCATCTCTGGTCCAAATGACTTAATATTTGGACAGGGAGTCATTCTAGGCTATATCTAGGTCCTGCCCAAAAATGAGAATTTTTGGGGACTATTTTTCTATAGTTTTGGAAATTATGTAATTTCTCTAGGGTAAATTAAGTTAGGGACCAAATGACCTCCAAACTCACCCAAATTTTGGTGAGTGGTGCTTGGGGTCATTATAAAGCTCTGGTTAAAATTTCATCACATTTGGAGGTGTTTTGAATTGAAATCATGCAAACCCTAGCCTTGCCTTAAAAAGGGTATTTTGGTCAAAAAGTTCACTTTGGGTTTTGAGTGGCCAAATCATTGGGCCACTGACTTGGCATGGCTTTTAGCACCTCCCCATGAAAGATGGGGTATATTGGAATAGGTTTACCCTAAGAGCTAAGACCAAACCCTAAGGAAGGGCTTTTGTGCCTTGTGAAGGACATGAGGCCAAAACACCTTGAATGAACTTGAGATTTGGTAGAGATGGTGCTAGGGTAGCTAAAACCCTTTGGTGAAAATATTAGGAGATTTGGGAAATTGTAGGTCCCTCAAAAACCTAACCCTAGTTTAGGGCACAAATATTGTAGTGCTAGAATAGGTTAGTAAAACTCCCCGAACAATAATGAAATTTGGGTAGAGTGGTCATAAAGATAGATTGAATCTCTGGTAATTTAAATGGGAATTTTGGATCAATAATCTTAGCATTTCCTTTGTAACTCATGGGATTGCCCTAATTAATCATTTGGTTATTATGATCCCACTGCCCATTGAAAAGTCATGAAAGTTAGGCAGAGGGAGTTTTAGGCATTATTGGTCATGTATGAATTTTATTAGAATTTTTGAATATATATTTGCAATACCTACTTCACAAGCTCAATAACTTGGAAAATTGTTCAATAATTTGTTTAGAGCTCATTACTTGATAATAAATTATGAAACTTGACTTAGAGCAATTATTTGTCCTTAAAATCATCCTTGAATTTTCTCAGAATTTTTGGAAATAGTTTTGCTGCACTTGCCTCTTAAATTGATAAAAATAGGTTATATTCAAAAATTAGATTCAGAGGCTTAACCTTGTTGAAAAATTGGGATACTTTGGATTCTATGTTAAATAATCACCTTGTATTTATCATAAATTTGGTAGAGCATTTAACTGTCTCAAATGGGCACTTCATGTTCAAACTTGGGTTTTTGATTTACTAGATTAATTAAATAAATTATCAGATAATTAGGAAAATTGTGAATTTTTGGATTTAGGCCACAAATGTCATAATAGCCCCCCAGTAATTATTATAGGACTACTAGGTGATTATCTGGTGTACCTTCCATTTTACATGTCATATAGTTTAACTCGGTCTGCATTTAGTAAAATTGCAGAATTTAGGTTGGAATATGAATTTGGGCACATGGTTTGGGGATGGAGGTTTGCTGGTTTGGATAGAAAATGAGTCCATCATTGGAAGTTACTATGAGTAGAGTGTTGGAGTGGCTAGTGTTAGGTGGTGCTCGGGATCGACGAAAGATCGTCTTCCCGTGGGGAGGAAGTGTCAAGTACACTAGGGTTAGATCCAGTACAACAAGTAAGGGTTTGGAAAATTTGATAGCAACCAATAACAGTAAGTGTCTTACGAAAGGGAGCTTTGGACGTAATCTCATCGTAGTTCTTAGTGCCTTCGAGAGCCCTTCACGGGGTATACCTTGGGCAGTCCTGGGCTAACCTAAACTGTGGGCAAAAAATTGGAATGCAAGAGTACCTAGTAAATCTAGGGTTTCACCTTCACTCACCTCGATATCTCGGGGTGGTAGGTTGAGTCACTCGGGCTGTAGGCTCAGTGGATTTGGTGGTGGGCAGGTTGGCCCAGCGAGCTTTGGTTCGGTTATTGTTGTGACGGACGGGTTGGTCCGGGGAGCTTTAGCTCGGTGCTGATACATAAGGTTGCATGTGCATAAAGTATAAGGTGGTGGGTCTTCGGTGTTGGAGAGTCGATGCACCGACGCCAACACGTTGACTCGGCGAGTGTGGTTTAGCACTCGGCCAAATTAAGTCTGGTGCGCCAGCCGGCAAGAGTACGCAGGAGCTCCGCTTAGTGCACCAGCGTTGAGGCGTACGATAGTTCTGACTGGTAGTGCAATTACCGGTTTAGAGGTGGGCGAGGCCCAACCCACCGCTTTTGTTTGCCACTACGGAGGTATCCTGGGAGGTTCGACTCCAGAAAGGGGGAACTAAAGGTCTGTGTACACAAAGTCGAGTGGGTGAGTTGCACTTGCATGTTCACATCATGGCATAATTGTATTTCATAGCATAATCATTGCATATAACCCCGACACCTATTGTATAAGTGGTATGGGACGCTTATACAATAGGCCCTGCAAAACGACCCCTTGGTTTATAAGTTCGTGCGAGCGTGCTTATAAGTTAAGGTTCTATTTCAGTAAATAAAAATGTAGGATTGCTAGATAACCGTCACCCTATCTTATAAATTGATATGAGACTTTTTATACGATAGGAGCCCTGCAAAAGATCCCTTGGCTTATGTGTTTTCGCATAAGTTAAAGTTACTTCTCTTGTTCAGTTTTTCATACCTTTATTTTTGTCTTATATACCATAGAACTGCTAGATTAGTTCCGCCGCCACCTGCTTATATTTGTTATTCTCCACTTTCCTGTCCTCTCCTTTTCTTCTCCCCGCTCGGTGCCTAGGCGTCATGGGGGAAGGGGCGGGGAATGATAGGGCTTAGTCTTTTAGACTAACGGTTTTCGAACCACATCATTTTAGGAGACCGTGGAGCCCAGCATGGAGGAGCATCCCCGGAGGTCGGCACGCTTGGAGATGGGGCAGTCTAGTACCGGAGTTCATACGACAGGGACTGTGAGTCGTGATCATTAGTAGTTATAGTATTTTGCTTCCGCGATGAGAGATATGTAGTGAGGACTTGATGTACTGGGCATAAGCCTATGTTTTTAGTACTTTTATTACATCTGTGGACTCTCCCTTCGTGGAGATCATTTACTCTATATATATGTGATTTATGTGGACTTGCTTCTCACTATTTGCTACAGTTGTGATCGATTTGGCCGGCAGGATCGGCATTTTGTAGTGATGACCTTCCCGGGTGCGAAGGTGTCACCGTAAAACGGCGGTTCTGGGCCTAAGACCCCGGTGTTTTTAAAAGAAAAAAAGGTGGTCTTACAAGTAGTATCAAAGCAAACCTCGATCGAAAAGTAGCAGTCCACAACCACTGGGTCACCCCCGCGCGAGGTTAGTTTGGGGACAAAAGCAGCGGAAGCAGTGGTGTGCCTATATGGGTGATCACATGTAAATTGTCCACGATTAATTAGTTTAAGAGTCGATTACTTACAAATGGATTTTGTTACGCAGCCCCCAGCACAGCCTACACCATAGGGCGGAGTCCAGCAGATTCTGGATGTTGCACCACCTCCCCAGGTCCCCACTCCATTCCTACAGTCAGAGATGGGACAGACTCTAACAGTTATCCTGGAGGCTTTTAGGGCTCAACAGGTTCCGGCTCCGCAGCCAAACCCGTGGGCCAATTAGCTGAGTATTTTCCGAGGACTTTCTCCCCCATCCTACTTGGGGACAGAGTCGGCCGTTTGGACGGAAGAGTGGCTGGACATTATGTATGAAATGCTGACTAGGATCTGGTGCTCGTGGGAAGAGAGGGTGCCCTTGGTCGTCTCTTGCTTGGAGTCCCATGCCAAGAGGTGGTGGAAGACATCACTGGACACGACGTTTGCTGACAGAGAGGTCGCAGAGATTGCTTGGGGGGAGTTCAGGGCCGCACTATTGGAGCATTTTGTCCTGCAGTCGGCCAGAGATGAGTTGGAAGATAGATTTCTACAGTTGAGACAGGGTAGCAAGATAGTGGTGGAGTATCATCGGGAGTTCAACCATCTGGCCCAGTTTGCGGATTCTTACCAGTTGGATGAGGCAGGTTACACCAAGAGGTTCTATAAGGGCCTGCGAGAGGATCTGAGGGAGGCCCTGCTGTTCGTGTCTGACGGGCCTATTCCTCGGATATTGGAGATGGCGAAAAGGATCGAGGCAGATTGGCAAACTACCCGAGGCCGGAAGCGGCCAACTGAGGATCAGGGCCGGGGAATCAGGAATGATCAGCATCGGGCCGCGTCACAGATGGGAGAAGATCAAAAGACCAGCCTCGGCAGGAGGTGAGATAGGAGCAGAGGGAACCAGTAGTGGTGGCCCCTCATCCACCCCAGATGTGGGAGGTGCAGAGACCCGGGGGTATGGCATATCCCCCGCCAGAGTGCTTGGGGGGCATCACCACTAGCACCACTGGCTGCCCCGCCAGCTCAGTATTTTGGAGGCCGAGGACGTGGTCGAGGTCGTGGATACCAGGGCAGAGACCACAGGCAAGAGAGGGAGCAAGTGTATGCACTGGATCTTACTCAACAACGGAATCTGGAGCAAGTGATCACAGGTACTCCAGGTAATTTTAAGTTTTCTCTTTCCTAGATAATTAGAGTTATGAATGTAGAACTGATAAACTAGGAAAGAAAACAATAATTAGATTTCTAAGACTTTAAACTACCCCAGGCATAGTCTTCATCAGTGGCAAGCCTGCCTATACACTATTCGATACGGGTGTTTCCCACTCGTTCATGTCGGAAGCCTTCGTGGAAGGGCTGGAAGGCGTGGAGCGGTTCACTGGCTTGATGATGAGGATACGACTACCAGACGGATCAGAGCTATTCACCACCGCCCGCTGCAACATGGAGGCGGAGATCGGCGGAAAGATATTTGAAGCACCAGCGACAATCATGAAGATGCCAGTCTTCGATTTGATCCTGAGAATGACATGGTGGCACTGGAACCATGCTCAGATTGACTGCATGTCCAAGAGGATTACTGTGAGGCATGGGGATTCCTACATCGCCATCGAAGGTATTAGATCTATCCCCCCTCTCTTGCTATCATCCGTGCGGGCCGTCAAGGCCCACTTGCAGGGGGAGGAAGTCTATGAAGTGTTGTTTGAAATGGCTGAGGCCAAGGGTTCCATCTCAGATATCCCGGTGGTGCGAGATTTTGCCGACGTATTCCCAGAGAAGCTGTCAGGGTTACCCCCGCACCGGGAGCAGGACTTTAGGATACAGATGGTGTCAGGGGCTAAGCCAGCATCTAGAGTGCCTTACCGGATGGCCCCAAAGGAGCTGACAGAGTTTCGGAGCCAGCTGCAGGAGCTAGTGGAGGCCGGATTTGTCCGGCCGAGCTCTTCACCATGGGGAGCCCCAGTGTTGTTCGTCAAAAAGAAGGACGGGACACTTAGATTATGCATCGACTACCGGGCACTGAACCGACTAACAGTCCGGAATACCTATCCATTGTCAAGGATAGATGAGCTGTTTGATCAGCTGGAGGGGGCGCATTTCTTTTCAAAATTGGATTTGAGGTCGGGCTACTATCAGCTGCGGATCCAGGAGGAGGACATACCGAAGACTGCCTTCAGTAGCAGATATGGGCTGTTCGAGTTTACTGTGATGCCCTTCGGGCTCACGAATGCACCGTCAGCATTCATGAGCCTCATGAATCGGGTGTTCGAGGCATATCTGGATGTGTTCGTTATTGTATTTATTGACGACATCCTTATCTACTCGAGGACAGAGGAGGAGAACACACGACATCTGATGCTGACCCTGGAGAGACTGCGGGAGCACCAGCTTTATGCGAAGTTCAGCAAATGCCAGTTCTGGCTGAAGGAGGTTGCTTTCCTAGGCCATATCATCAGTGGTGCTGGGTTGGAAATGGACCCGGCCAAGATTTAGGCAGTTCGGAATTGGCCGCAGCTGAAGTCGGCCACAGATGTGCGGAGTTTTTTAGGACTTGCCGGTTACTACCGGAAGTTCGTGGAGGGATTTTCTCGTATTGCCCTTCCACTCACATCCCTGGCGAGGAAGGATGTGCCCTTTGTCTGGACCACGTAGTGCGAGGTGGCTTTTCAGGAGCTGAAGGGTCGACTCACCTCGGCTCCTATACTTGCCCTTCCTTCGGGGAAAGAAGGATTCCAGGTCTACACCGACGCTTCCTACTAGGGCATGGGTGCGGTGCTGATGCAGAATGGTCATGTGATAGCATACGCTTCTCGGCAGCTGAAGAAGCATGAGCAGAACTACCCAGTTCATGACTTAGAGATGGGAGCGGTCATATTTGCTCTGAAAGTCTGGCGACACTATCTGTACGGCGTCCACTGCGACATTTACTCCAATCACAAGAACTTGAGGTATGTGGACACGCAGAAAGAGCTAAACATCAGGCAGAGACGATGGGTGGAGTTTTTAGCAGATTACCAGTACGAGATGCACTACCACCCAGGGAAGGCGAATGTGGTGGCAGATGCGCTAAGTCGGAAGGCCGCAAACCCCGGAGCAGGAACGCAGTTGATGGCCTTGGAGTTGGTCCAGATGTTGGAAAAGATGCAGATATCCTTGGTGTCTGAGGATCACCCTGAGCTGTACCGGGAGTACCTAGCATCGTTGATTGCCCCAGATGACATTCGAGACCGAGTTAGAGATGGGCAGAGGCTGGATGCCCAGCTAGAGCCGATATTCTGGGCCTTTAACGCAGGCACTGCTGGAGATTACTTATTGAGGGATGGTCTAGTGTGTTTCAGAGGACGGATTTACATACCAGAGGGAGGCCAGGTTCGGGAAGATATCATGACGGAGGCTCATTGCAGTCAATATTCAGTACACCCGGGAGTGTCAAAGATGACTGCGGACCTGAAGAAGACCATGTACTGTCCAGGCATGAAGAAGGATATCACCTACTTCGTGACCCATTGCGAGGCATGCCAGTTGGTGAAAGCAGAGTGCAGAAACCCCGCAGGATTATTGCAGCCACTCCCAGTGCCGGAGTGGAAGTTTGATGATATCGCGATGGACTTTATACATGGGCTTCCCCAATCGCGGACGGGGAACGATTCGATCTGGGTGATCGTCGACCGGCTGACGAAGGTAGCCAGATTTATTCTGATCAGGAAGGATGACTCGGTTGGTGTGTTGGTTCGGAAGTTCGTGGAGCAGTTCGTCCGTTATCATGGCATACCCAGGTCGATTGTATCAGACCGAGATGGATGGTTTACGTCCAGGGAGTGGAGATCAGTGCAGACTTACTTGGGCACTCGGCTAACATTCGGTACAGCGTTTCATCCCCAGACTGATGGGCAGACAGAACGCACCAATCGGACTCTGGAAGATCTGCTGCGACTTTGCATATTGGATCGCGGTGAGCCTTGGGAGAAGCTGTTGTCACTGATCGAGTTCTCATATAATAACAGCTACCAGTCCAGCATAAGGATGGCTCCTTATGAGGCCCTATATGGACGGAGGTGTAGGACTCCGCTGTCATGGATACATGACGAGGATCTGAAGGCCTTGGGTTCGGAGTTTGTCGAGGACACCGATGCTTAGGTGAGATTGATACGGGACAGGATGCTAGAGGCACAGAGCCGACAGGCTAAGTATTACGACGCTCCGCATCGTCAGGTGGAGTTCCGGGTGGGGGACCAGGTGTTCTTGAAGATCCGACCAATGCATGGGGTTTCACGGGTACGCGGTCGGAAGAAGAAGCTCAGCCCAAGATATATGGGGCCTTATAGGATCCGGGCACGGATCGGTCCCTTGGCATACAGGCTGGAGCTGCCACCGGAGCTAGCGAGTCTGCACGACGTGTTCCATGTATCCTCTCTTAGGAGGGCTCTACTATGCCCGGAACACCAGATTACGACCATGGATGGGTCGGTAGCATCTGATCGGTCAGTTCACCTGGAACCAGTCCGGATTGATGACAAGGGAATACGAGTCTTGCGCCGCAAGAAGGTTCCATTGGTCAAGGTGCTGTGGAGGAATCATGGGCGAGAGGAGCACACATGTGATCCTCAGGACCTGATGCAACGGAAGTACCCGGAGCTTTTCAGTCAGGTACTACTCACAACCTCTCGGGATGTTACAATTTATCTTTCATATTTAAAACCCCGTAGGCCTAACTAGAATTTCGAGGACGAAATTTTTTTGTTTATATATTGGGATTTGTAACATCCCTCAAACAACTAGACCCCTATGTGTAGCTTTGTCATGACTAGGTCATGACAAAACCCTAGGAAGCCCAAGAAGGCCAAGTGAACCTAGGAATGTAGGTGAGATCACTATAGTCTGCAAATAGTAGATTCCTAAACTCTAGTTTAGGATGACCATGAGGCTTACCATGGCTCTAAGACCCCACCATGGTCTCACCAATCCATTGTAAGGTCCATTAGAGCCTTAAGGGTCCATTGGAGTCGACCCAGGGTGGCCAAGTTGACCTAGAACCACTCTAGGCCTAAATTGGGCAAGGTGCCCTAACTAAGGGCAGTGTGCCCTGGTAAAGCCCAACTAACCCTACCAGGGTCTTCCTAGACCTAAAGTGGGGTCAATGGGTCACTAAGGACCCATGGAGGGCAGTCAAAGTGGTTAAGTTGACCCAAGTCAACCTTAACCCTAAATGGGTCAAACTGACCTGCACAGGGCCAATTGAATTTCCCTTAGCCAAGTGGACCCCACACATACCTTCCTAACCCTAGAGAGATGCCAATGGGTCACCAAGGACCCATTGGGGTCAAACAAAAAGGCTAAGTTCACCCAAGTCAACTCTAGCCCTAAAGTGATCAAAGTGCCCTGATTAAGGGTCAAGTGACCTCCAAAGGGCCAAGTCAACCCTACCTAGACCTTAGGGGAGGCCAATGGGTCACCAAGGACCCACTAGGGGCAACCTCAAGGACCAAATTGACCAAGGTCAACCCTAGTCAAGGTTTAGGTCAAGCTAGCCCAAATGGGCTAACTCAAGCTCAAGCCCAATTCACTTGGGCTAACCTTGTATTGGTGGATGAAATGGACATGTGGGGTTCCATTAGGGTAGGTAGGAGTCAAATTTTAGGCTTGGTGAGTAGGAGAGAGAAAAATCTTCAAATGAAAGAGAGAGAAAGAAAGGGGAGTAATGAGGGAAGACTTTGGGGTTCATCCTTCCCCTTCCCCAACCCCCCATTCAACTCACTAGGACAAGGGGAGTATAGTCTCATTTCAACCAGCTGGCCTTTGACTGGTTTGAGCCATGCTTCATCCCCCACCCATCATGGCCGAAATTTTTGACTAAGGGGCTATTAATGGCAATGCAGCCTACACCCACCTAACACCCCAACTCTCCTTCTTAAAAGCTTCACTGGACTCCAGGGATTCAGTTCCACACATTACCTGAAGGAGCCAAGGGAGTTCACTGTGCTGTTGCAGAAATCTGACCACCACCACCACCATGACGATCCGGCGATCGGCAAGGCTACAGCCACCCACACAGGTCCTCCTCCACTCCTTCTTCCATGGGTAGTTCATAGCAATCCTTAGGGCCAAGGTTCGGGCTCAATTGAGCCCGATCCAAGTTGAAAAATTCCTGGTTTTTCCATGAATTTCACCTTGTCGGGATCGCCGGAAAAAGGCCCTCCGACGGTTGTGCCGCCGCCTGGCGACAGCCACCACCTCAACGGAGGTGGTGGTGGCGGTGGCCGGCCGGGGAGGTGGCCGGATGGCCGGCGGCAGCGGCTGGAAGAAGCTCCAGGCGGGTTGAATCGGGACCGTCGGCTGGAGGTTGAAGACAACGGGATGTCGTCCAATGGCGCGCCAAGATTCGTGCAGAGATTAAATTAAACTATAGGCTTGAATGAATTTTATTTCATTTCTGTCACATATAATGAATTTAATGTTTTTAATTTTTAAAAATACCTAGATTCTAATTCATAGGAAATGGTATACACAAACATTGTATCCCTGTGGGTCTACTCTAATTCAAAATTAGTTTGAACCAATTTGGGTGCCTGGTTTGACCAGGGCACCCATTTTGGTGGGGTCTATACCTAGGGCTAGACATAAATTCAAATGGATGCCCACCATTCATCTATGGTCCAAATGACTTGATATTTTGACAAGGAGTCATCCTAGGCTATATCTAGTCCTGCCCAAAAATGAGAATTTTTGGGAACCATTTTTCTATAGTTTTGGAAATTATTTAATTTCTCTAGGGTAAATTAATTTAGGGACCAAATGACCTTCAAACTCACCCAAATTTTGGTGAGTGGTGCTTGGGGTCATTATAAAGCTCTGGTTAAAATTTCATCACATTTGGAGGTGGTTCGAATTAAAATCATGCAAACCCTAGCCTTGCCTTAAAAAGGGTATTTTGGTCAAAAAGTGCACTTTGGGTTTTGAGTAGCCAAATCACCTCAACAGAGGTTGAAATTGGGGCCACTGGCTTGGCATGGCTTTTAGCACCTCCCCATGAAATATGGTGTAGATTGGAATAGGTTTGCCCTAAGATCTAAGACCAAACCCTAAGAAAGGGTTTTTGTGCCTTGTGAAGGGCATGAGGACAAAACACCTTGAATGAACTTAAAATTTGGTAAAGATGGTGCTAGGGTATCTAAAACCCTCTGGTGAAAATATTATGGGATTTGGGAAAGGTTAGGACCCTCAAAAACCTAACCCTAGTTTAGGGCACAAACATTATAGTGTTAGAATAGGTTAGTAAAGCTCCCTGAACAATAATGAAATTTGGGTAGAGTGGTCACAAGGATAGATTGAATCTCTGGTAATTTAAATTGGAATTTTGGATCAATAATCTTAGCACTTCCTTTGTAACTCATGGGATTGCCCTAATTAATCATTTGGTTATTATGATCCCACTGCCTATTGGAAAGTCATGAAAGTTAGGCAGAGGGAGTTTTAGACCTTATTGCTCATGTATGAATTTTATTAGAATTTTTGAATATATATTTGCAGTACCTACTTCACAAGATCAATAACTTGGAAAATTGTTCAATAATTTGTTTAGAGCTCATTACTTGATAATAAATTATGAAACTTGACTTAGAGAAATTATATGTCCTTATAATCATCCTTAAATTTTCTCAGAAGTTTTGGAAATAGTTTTGCTGCACTTGCCTCATAAATTGATAAAAATATGTTATATTCAAAAATTAGATTCAGAGGCTTAACCTTGTTAAAAAATTGGGATACTTTGAATTCTGTGTTAAATAATCACCTTATATTTATCATAAATTTGGTAGAGCATTTACCTGTCTCAAATGGGCACTTCATGTTCAAACTTGGGTTTTTGATTTACTAGATTAATTAAATAAATTATCAGATAATTAGGAAAATTGTGAATTTTTGGATTTAGGCCACAAATATCATAATAGTCCCCCAGTAATTATTATAGGAGTACTGGGTGATTATCTGGTGTATCTTTCATTTTACATGTCATATAGTTTAACTCGCTCTACATTTAGTAAAATTGCAGAATTTAGGTTGGAATATGAATTTGGGCACATGGTTTGGGGATGGAGGTTTGCTGGTTTGGATATATAGAAAATGAGTCCATCATTGGAAGTTACTATGAGTAGAGTGTTGGAGTGGCTAGTGTTAGGTGGTGCTCGGGATCGACGAAAGATCGTCTTCCCGTGGGGAGGAAGTGTCAAGTACACTAGGGTTAGATCCAGTACAACAAGTAAGGGCTTGGGTAATTTGATAGCAACCAATAACAGTAAGTGCCTCGCGAAAGGGAGCTTTGGGCCTAATCCCATCGTAGTTCCTAGTGCCTTCGAGAGCCCTTCACGGGGTATACCTTGGGCAGTCCTGGGCTAACCTAAACTATGGGCAAAAATTGGAATGCAAGAGTAACTAGTAAATCTAGGGTTTCACCTTCACTCACCTCGATATCTCGGGGTGGTAGGTTGAGTCACTCGGGCTGTAGGCTCAGTGGATTTGGTGGTGGGCAGGTTGGCCCAGCGAGCTTTGGCTCGGTTGTTGTTGTGACCGACGGGTTGGTCCGGGAAGCTTTAGCTCGGTGCTGATACATAAGGTTGCATGTGCATAAAGTATAAGGTGGTGGTTCTTCGGTGTTGGAGAGTCGATGCACCGACGCCAACACGTTGACTCGGCGAGTGTGGTTTAGCACTCAGCCAAATTAAGTCTGGTGCGCCAGCCGGCAAGAGTACGCAGGAGCTCCTCTTAGTGCACCAGCATTGAGCCGTACGATAGGTCTGATTGGTAGTGCAATTACCGGTTTATAGGTGGGCGAGGCCCAACCCACCGCTTCTGTTTGCCACTACGGAGGTATCCTGGGAGGTTCGGCTCCATAAAGGGGGAACTAAAGGTCTGTGTACACAGAGTCGAGTGGGTGAGTTGCACTTGCATGTTCACATCATGGCATAATTGTATTTCATAGCATAATCATTGCATATAACCCCGACACCTATTGTATAAGTGGTATGAGACGCTTATACAATAGGCCCTACAAAACGACCCCTTGGTTTATAAGTTCGTGCGAGCGTGCTTATAAGTTAAGGTTCTATTTCAGTAAATAAAAATGTAGGATTGCTAGATAACCGTCACCCTATCGTATAAATTGGAATGAGACTTTTTATACGATAGGAGCCCTGCAAAAGATCTCTTGGATTTTGTGTTTTCGCATAAGTTAAGGTTACTTCTCTTGTTCAGTTTTTCATACCTTTATTTTTGTCTTATATACCATAGAACTGCTAGATTAGTTCCGCTGCCACCTGCTTATATTTGTTATTCTCCACTTTCCTGTCCTCTCCTTTCCTTCTCCCCGCTCGGTGCCTAGGAGCCATGGGGGAAGGGGCGGGGGATGATAGGGCTTAGTCTTTTAGACTAACGGTTTTCGAACCACATCATTTTAGGGGACCGTGGAGCCCAGCATGGAGGAGCAGCCCCGGAGGCCGACACGCTTGGAGATGGGGCAGTCTAGTACCGGAGTTCAGACGGCAGGGACTGTGAGTCCTGATCATTAGTAGTTATAGTATTTTGCTTCTGCGATGAGAGATATGTAGTGAGGACTTGATGTACTGGGCATAAGCCCTTGTTTTTAGAACTTTTATTACATCTGTGGACTCTCCCTTCATGGAGATCATTTACTATATATATGTGATTTCTGTGGACTTGTTCTCACTATTTTCTACAGTTGTGATCGATTTGGCCGGCAGGATTGACATTTTGTAGTGATGACCTTCCCGGGTGCGAAGGTGTCACCGCAAAGCGGCGGTTCTGGGCCTAAGATCCCGGTGTTTTTAAAAGAAACAAAAGGGGGTCTTACATTACCGGCCTGACCGGGACGTTGAGTTGGACGGCAACAGTTTGGCGCCGTCTGTGGGAAACGAGTTCCCAACATCTTCAAAAGATTGTACCCCTCGCACAGCGATACGAAGAGATAGAATCTCCAACCTGACGGCTTCTGAGGAGCAGCTTTATTGGCAAAGAGAAGCGCCCGAACAGCATCTGTCCCTGGGCGGCACGCTGAGCCAGCCCACTCGCATCTACTCGTAGATGTGCCTCTCGAGACAGAAACAGTTCTCGCACCAGTAACAACATTGGAGACACGAGTTCGGCAGATAGAGGAACAACAAACTGAAATGCTTGCGCTGCTCAGAAACATGGGAGCGCCTCCCGCGCATCCTCAGCCACAAACACCGGCCAATCCCCCACCGTAGTCGAATCATGGCTTGGCACGAGAAGCCCCGCAAAGAGAAAAAGTGTTAGAAGAGCTCTCTGACGCCGCTGGTTCCACTCACCCGGTTCGTAGGGGAACCAGAGCTGGTCGTCGTAATCACATCCCGGAAGAAGAACCGCTTATCGCCACGCGAAAGATTCACTCAGGAAGAGATACGAGAAGTGATCGTGGAGGAATGCAGACAGGTTAGCCGACGAGATATTCTACCCTGTCGACCACTTCACCCAGGCTACCCGCTTGCACCCCCGGTTTTGGCTCATCCAATCCCACATGGCTTTAAACTGCTGAATATTGAAACCTTCGACGGGACGGGCGACGTTAGAACACGTCAACCACTTTACTACGATCATGAAGATCTATAATGCACATGATCTACTACTCTGTCAAGTCTTCTCAGCCACTCTTAAAGGCCAAGCTCGAACATGGTTCCATTCTCTGAGGGAGGAAACTATCACAAACTTTACATAATTAACAAGACAATTCGCTGACCAGTTCATCGCCAACCGAAGAATCGTCTGAGACCCTTCACATTTGTCAGGAATCCGTCAAAACGAAGGCGAGTCTCTGAAGGAATTCTTCCGCCGGTTTACCATGGAAGGACGACAAATCCCGGGGTGGACCTCGAGCTTCTGTGAGGCGTCTTCCTTGGTGGACTCCGCCCCAACGATTTCTATTCAATCCTCATGAGGGAAACCGTGCCCAGTTACCCAGATCTTGTACATCGCGTAGAAGCGCAAATAGCAGTCGACGAGGCCATCGAAGCGCATCGCCAGCAATTTGAGGGCAGACAAAAAAGGAAGAAGGGGCAGGAACTAGCCCTCGTAATGCAAGAAGGGCGACGCCAGAATGACCGCTCGAGTGATAACCGTCAACGGGACCCGCTAAGTAATGGGGGTCAGGGTCCGCCTCAAGAATACACTCCACTAAATAAAACCCCCACCAACGTGATGTATGCAATACAGGACGATCTAGCATTTCGACGACCAAGGAAATCGCTTCCAAACCCCAGAGCTGACCAAACAAAACACTGTGAGTTTCACAGCGCAACCGGTCACACAACTAAAGAATGTTCCGGACTGAAAAATGAAATCGAGCGGCTCATCCGCCATGGACTCCTCGAAAGATTTCTACAAGGACAAGCGCAACAAAGCCGCCACACAACTTGAAAGCTTTTCGTAAAGGAAGAAGGCCCGGCACCAGCCGGGGGCAAAACTTTACTTTGACTATGTTTCTATATTTGTGATTTTATTTTCTTAAACTCTGAGTGACTTAAAGTTGTGAGCCGCGACTTGCACATACTCTCTTTGACTTAATCATAGCACATTATGTTTCTCTTATTTTCACTTTGAGACTTGTTCGGCCGGGCTAGGTCACTTCCCGGATTGAATACTTACATTCTCCGGTGAGCCATTTCCGACCAGGCTCGGACACTTTCAGGTTGAATCTTTACATTCTCTAGAAGCCACTTCTTCTGTCAAGATAGGTCGTGCAACCGGATTGAATACTTAGGTTAATATTCGCCCGGATGCGGTTTTTTGCCCGACCGTGAATTTTTTGCCCGGGTGCGATATTTTCCGCCCTGACGCAAATTTTTCGTGTGGGCGCTATATTTTCGCCTGAGCGCCAATTTTTCAGCCAGACGCGAATTTTTCAACAGGAGCGAATTTTTCGGTCGGACGCGAATTTTTCAGCCGGGCGCGAATTTTTTGGTCAGGCACGAATTTTTCGGACGGGCGCGAATTTTTCGACCGAGCCCGAATTTTTCGCTCGGTCGTGATTTTTTGCACGGGCGTGAATTTTTAGCCCAGACACGATATTTTTTCACGGACTTGAAATTTTCTTCAGAAAGCGAAAAAATTGCATTCGAGCGGAAAAATAGCATCCGAGCGGAAAAAATACGTGTCCGGGCAAAAAAATCACGAACGAGCAAAAAAATCACTCCAAGGCAAAAAATTCGCTTCCGAGCGAACCATTCGCCCCCAGGCGCGTTGAGGCGGCAAAATCGCGCTTCGGCGAAAAAATGCGCTTATGCAAAAAAATAGAGCTCATGGGTGAACCGGTTGAAAAAAAAAACAGCGCTCGGGCCAAAAATTCGCGCCCAGGTGAAAAAGCGGCGCTCGTGCGAAAAAATTGCGCCCGGGCGAAAAAACCGCTCTCCGACGAAAAAAACATGTTCCGATGAATAATATCCCTCTCGGACGAAAAATTCGAGTCCGTGCGAAAAATTCTCTCACGGGCGAAAAAATAGTGCCTGGGTGAAAAACCGCTCCCGGGCAAAAAAATCATGTCGGGGCGAAAAAATCCTGTCTGGGCGAAAAAATCGCGCCCGGGCGAAAAAAACTGTGCCGGCGCGAAAAAACATGCGCCCAGGCGAAAAAATCACAACGGTGCGAAAAATCGCGCTGGGGCGAAAAAATTGCGCCCGGACGAAAAAAAATCACCCGTCTGGGCGAAAAAACAAAAGCGTGCACTAGCGAAAAAATCGCACTCGGACAAAAAAAACGAACCCGGGCGAAAAACACCGTGCCCAGAAGAAAAAAATCTGCCCTGGCGAAAAATTCGCGTACGGGCGAAAAATTTGCGCCCGGATGAAAAATCCCGCCCTGACAAAAAAATCCGCCCAGACGAAAAAAAATGCGCTTGGGCGAAAAAATCGCGCCCGGGCAAAAAATTGGCTTGGGCGAAAAAAAGCCCGCCCGGGAGAAAATAATCGTGCACGGGAGAAAGAATTGCAACCGAACGAAAAAATGCACCCGGTCGAAAAAAAACACGACCGGACGAAATAATCGGCCAGGACAAAAAAATGCGCCCGGGTGAAAAATAATCCCGCACTGGCGAAAAAACCGCCCCCAGGCGAAAAAAAACTCGCGCCTGAGCGAAAAATGCCAGCTCAGACGAAAAATTCGTGCCAGGGCAAAAAATTCGCGTCCGGGCGAAAAATTCGCGCCCCGGCAAAAAAAACACGCCCGAGCAAAAAAACGACGCCCGGAAAAAAAATTGCGCCTGGACAAAAAATGAAGTTGAAGATTTTTTTTAAAAAAAAAAATAATCGTTTTTGGGATGAGGAAGTGTTTCGAAAATGTTAAAAAGTAGGCGACAAGTGACTTTTTCAAAAGATGAGAAAATTGAGTTTTCGGCGATACTTTTCCCACCGGTAGACAATCCAAACGGTTCCTTAAGTGTGGTAGCGTTTTCCAGAAAACGAAAAGGAGCTAAAAAGCCCTCCCAAACATGCCTTTAGTTTGTTGTGCTTGTCTAATCTAAT
Source organism: Platanthera guangdongensis (assembly GCA_039583875.1). Taxonomy (NCBI): domain Eukaryota; kingdom Viridiplantae; phylum Streptophyta; class Magnoliopsida; order Asparagales; family Orchidaceae; genus Platanthera; species Platanthera guangdongensis. The sequence continues at coordinate 29,693,211 of CM077153.1, read as the reverse complement.
TTAGATGACATGTTGTAATAGCTTAATTTTGTACTTTCTATTTTTGCTTTAATACATATGCAATATTCAAAAAAAAAAACTTTAAAGGGAATAGTCACAAACCTTGATACAAAAATTGTTTACAGCTTAAATATTGTTTTTTAGCTGAAGCATCACATAATTTAAGCATGTATTAGTATGTTTTGTCTTTAGACTTTTGACCCATCCGAATATAAATAAATATACGTAATTCGTAAATACATTTTTATTATTGATAATAACAACTAAATAGGTCCATCCTTTGACTTCGACTTTGACTTTTTGGCATTGAAAGTTTGACTCAAATTTGACTCGTGTTTAAAAGAAAAATTTTCATTTCTCTTCGTGCCTCTATTTATTAGCTGGTCAACGCTATTGTACCTGAATCAACGGCCGTGCTTTGAAAAGTTTCAAAAGAATACATTATACAATTAAATTGCAAGGCAAATGAGAATACATTATACAATTATACACATCACATTGCTCTGACCTAATTACACATGGTTAGATGCCATGGCAGCAGACTCGGGGGAGTAAAGTGCGGTTAAGTGCAGTCATCCAACGGCTCGTGTGGATGCTCGCGCACAGCTCAAAGCGAGCCCGCCTCAGCTCACTTTGAGATGTGTGCGGGCATCCAATGAAGACCTTTGAATGCCCGCACTTTACATTAAAATGCAGGTGACGCAATTACCAAACACTATATGTAACAGAGATTTTTCATCCAAACGGAATCAGGTAGAAAATTGAAACCAAGCACTATATGTACCAAACACTGACCTTTTGTGCGTGTTTCGTGTTTCACGAAGGAATACAGGGGCAATCGACACGCAGGCGCGTCACGCAGTTGAACGAATGAAGCAAACAAAAGAAAATTCACACGGCATGGAGTTTCAAAAACCCCCATGTAAACATATAATCAATAGGAGATTAGGAGCGCAACAAAAAAGAACATCCAAATTCTACACAAAAGCATGCATGTTTATGTAAATGAACTCAACTTTATGTAATAAATGTAATACTCTTTCAGCTCTTTCAAATGTCAATCAACTCAACTTTATGTTTTAAATGTAATACTCCATGATGATGAATATGTAAATCAGCTCAAGTTTTAACAGGATAGGGTGAGGAACAAAGATGCAAAAAGAGCAATGTTAAAAGTTGCAAAGAGAGCAGAGATTGAAGTGGCATTACATGCAAAAGGTTGATGTTTATTTGCAGTTCATTTTCAGTCATATGCAGTCATATGCAGTTCAAGGATAAATGCAGGTCAAACTAAAAAACTATAGGAAGCTGTGAACTCTAAACCTTGGCTTGCACATATAATCATTATGAAATTTTGTGGTCTGCACATACCCAAAGTCAATTCACCAAAGCTAAAATCACAAAAAAGCCCTCTTTCTGAAAGAACATGGAAAACAGTGCAATTTCAAAACACTGCATATTAAAGCCTTTTTTTTCTAAAAGAAAAAAAGATATGAATTATAAAAGATAATTAAATATATAAAATACCTCTATATAATAGTATAGAGTATCTCCCATTCACACACAAAAATAATTAAATATATAAAATTGTTCCACCCAAAAGAAAAATGATAATATGAATTATAAAAGATGAAGTTTTTTTTCATACTAGTATTTCAAACATGCAACTTTGGTAACAGAATAACAAACCAACCTCTTTATTCAACTATAAACTCTCAGTTTTCAGCATTAAGAGAGGAAGCTTCCACTTCCAAAACACCAAATCATCAAAACACCAAAAATTAAAGTGTCTTCCAACATTAAAAAGATGCATATAACGAATGCATATTATATATAATAACAAAACATTGCTGTCCAATTTCACCAATATCAATAGCACATACCAGCTTCCCCCACCACTGATTCCTTCTTCAGTGGGAGGCCTTCCCACACCCCCTCCACCTCCACGCCATAATGCCCACTTTTCGCCGAGCAAATTAGAGCGTCTCGTTTGACTTTAACCGCCGCTTCGGCCTTAGCCTTAAGCCGGATGCGCTCCGCTCTCGATCCGATAGTCTGCCCGAGAATTGATGCGGCGATGGTGAAAGCCATCGCGGACTTCGGCATCAGCACGGACTTTCTCAGCATGGCAATGAAAGGCACGGCGGCATGGACGGCTGCAAACCACTGGGGGGAGAACTTTTTTGTGTGTTCCCTCCAAATCCCGAGGGGGACGTTGGCCGCCATTCCGATGAGTGCAATGGCGAGCGTCTTTGCCGGCAATGGTTGAGGACGGAGGCCCTTTATGAGGGCGGTTCGAGCCAAAGCTGCACGTGCGGCGACGATGGCGGGCGGGCAGCGCAACTTCAGACCAGGCGGAGGCCGAAGAGCCTTCGCAACGATGGGAAGAACGCCGCTCACAGCTCGGTAAGACTTGGCGATGGGGCACTGCCCTGTTTCTAACCAATCATCGCTCCGAGACTCGTGTTTCTGAAATTTAAACATTGAATGTCAGAAATGTACAGAACTATAAATGGACGTTAAAGACAGACCAACTTTAGATATAGGCAGACAACGGTTAACTACTTTGCAAATGACTACTTTATTTATTTAATAGCTAGCGAGTTTGAGTCCTTTCCTTGTGATGCTGATTCTCGTCAAAGTGAGAAGTGTAGGAGGCCATGGGTGCGCTGCGAGCGTGAGACCGCTATCCTACGAGCCGGGCGGTTCAGTCGGGAAGGAAGCCTAACATAGGACATTGAGTCCGAAGCGATCGAATTTCCTAGAGTAGAGAGTGGGAAGCCGTAACCAATTCATGGAAGGTAGCTCTTGCAGCTGTCGAAGCAGGGAAAGCTGTTTCAGTGCCGAGGAAGAGAAAGTTTGAACCCCTGATTTCTCATTATTTATTTATATTACCAAGCTAGCTAGCGAACGAAGCCAATTCCATCATCACAGAGGAGTGCAAGTCGAACCAATTCATTCTTTCTTTCTATTTCTATAGTAGGGCGGGCGGAGTAAGAGGGTAAAAGTGTTGTAGAGAAGCTTCTGGTGTATTCTCTAACTACAAAATTCAAGTCATGGAATAACCGCTTTGCAAATGACTACATTAGCTGTAGAAGCTCCATATGCAATGAGCACATTGAGACAGTCTAACATTGTGTCTATAAATGGCCAAAATAACATTTTGATAATACACCTTTTGACCATACCCTACGGAGTCGTAAGATTCCACCGGGGCAAACGTTTCTCATTATTTTACACTACTGTCTACAGGGTTTCACTTCATGCATCCATCAAGAAGAATGAACTAAAAATAAGAATTTATAAAGCAAACTCAAACTAAGCCCCAGATAATGCTAATGATCATGAAGGCGATATTAATCAAGCTGCACTTGAGGCAATTGCATACAAAAATGTGAGTAATATCTCGAGGCTTACTCTTTTTGTAGTTTAGGTGTACTTCATTTATCTATGGTTACACAATTGCTCTTTCAGCTGGTTTCTAAGGATTGCAATTTTTGAACAAAAGCAAGTTGAATTCATGAATTTGAATATGAAACAGGAACAAAGGCCTAACAACATTTAGAAGTTCTACTCTTTAAAGAAAAACTTGTTTGATGATTTGTAAAAATGTATCTCTTCCAATATAATGATGATGGATTACTGAATTGATTCAATAAGGCCACATTTGCAATATCATTACAGTAATAGTGCAGGATGTTTGTAAATTAATTACCTGAGAGGACTCCTTCGAAGACCTCTTATTTTGGTTTCTCATTTTCTTGGCGAAGAAATCAAATCCAAAAAACCCACCAAGTCCAAAACTTGTGAGGCCGATGCTGGCTGCTTTCGCCGCCAATGGGTTGAATTCGGGCGCAGGTTCAGATTCGTGTTCTGAAACCTTATCATGCATGAAAGACCTTCCGGAAAGAGGGACGACCCCATTCTGGCCATGGAAAAGCCTGAATGCCATTTCAAAATTCGGCCCATCCTCAAAGATGGGACCCTTTGCTCCTCGAGCCTGAACATAAAATGAAGGGCAGAGTAAGACAAGTATCAGAAAATCTACCAATTGTTATGAAGGAGAAGGGAGAAAACAAAGGCCCTGTTTGAGCTAGCGGCGGGAGAGCAGTGATGATGTGAACACATTAATGAAAAACTCAACCAGCCTTAGGCTCACTTTGGTACGACATTTTTGCTCCTGTGAGTTAGGACGAAAACGACACCATAATAAAATGTATGTTTGGAATGACAACAGCTATGACCGCCACACAAAAAAACTAGTTTTGAACATAGAAGTGAATGAAATTCCATAGATGAGGTTGGGCATTTATGAATAACCGTCCATAACCACCGCGTTCACGACCACCACCGCCGTGCCAGACAGCCTTAGTGTATGTAAGGTCAAAAATACTATTTTGACAAAACAATATCTTCCACGAAAATACAACAACAATTATATAGGTGTGGGTCGAGTTTTAGCGATCGTGAATGTCTATAACCCTAGAAAATGAAATTTAGGCCAAAACAATATGCAAAAGTTCAAAACGAAAGTAAACCGGCATTGTGTTTACTACCACAAACTCCATAGTTGTTCCTATCAATGTCAAAGGCTTACAGGTACAAGAAAGTTGACGGATGAGAAAGAAAACTGTGTAGTTTCATTAATGTTTCTCAAGAAAGGGCATCTCTCAACATCCTGCTGTTCAAATGAGTTTTCTGAGCACAGCGATTCCATGAAATAATTGCCCATATGAGAGTCCATTCGATTAATTAATTACTTAACCTGCATAAAATAAAAAAGACAAATTTAGTAATACGTGATCAAAGAAAATAGATGTGCTAAAAGAGTAGGTGTCCTGGAATTTACAACTGAAGTTCCTCAAGTAAATTTCTAGCAAAATTATATCGTAGATTTCAATAATATCCGTATGGAATAATAGAATAGCAACAGTAAAACTATCAGTCTATTCAGTTGGATAGAATTGAGCCCATATATGGAACATGAGGATCAATTTGAATTCCGTTGTCAAGGTTGCGTAAATAAACATGGAATCGGAATTCAAGTCAACTCCATGATATATCCCGCGAACTGAATCATGAAATTACCAGTTATAACAAGCAGATCTGGAGGAGGTCTCGGAACCGGCCTGCTGGACGATGGCTAGGGCTGATTGACGACGGAAGAGGGAGTCGGCGACGTGGAACGACACCGGAAGAGGCTGGGTCGTCGTGCCAATGAGAGGGATTTGGCGAGAAATGATGACGAGAGGGCGTGCAAAAGGGGAATAAGATCGATTTGTCGAGTTTGGAACATTTTTTATGAGCTGGAATGCACGTTTGGCTCGGCGAAAAGTTGGAGGCTGCTTGGTATTCAAAAAGCACCATAAAGGTTGTGTACGCAAAGCACTTTTCAACCAGCTGTGCAACAAACACCTTTAACAGATGGAATGGAGCTTTCCCATCAGCAAAACCTGCCCCAAACAGATCATTTGAAATACTTTCGGAGAGATGGGGAAAAATTGCAGAGTACTTTTGGGAGAGAAACCTAGTGAAATAGCATATCTGAGAAATAGATTTCTGGAGAAACTTTTTTTATGAAAATTTAAGACACTTTCAAAAAAAAATTTTATAGTGAAAATATTTAATCAAGAGACTAGCAGTGAGATAAAACCATTAAGAAATATATTTTTAGAGAGAAATGCACTCGGATTTCTAGGGAAATTCTTTATAGACATTTCTATAGCGAAAGAAATCTTTGAGTTAGACGATTCTAGAAAGATAGAACCTCTGCAATCTGGAGAGAAAACAATGAAATTTGTAGAAAAATTTACTAAAAAAACATAAGAGAACGTCTTATTTTGTTTTCTAGAGAAGAAATCTCTAGAGGGATGTTACTAGAGATGAAAACCTAATAAGATTTTTGGATGAAGAATCCTAATGATATTTCTAGAGAGAGAAAATGAAAAAAAAGGTGGAAATGAACTCAATTCCATTATCCAATTCCAATTTCATCCCACTGAACATAACCTCAAATCTATTGCAACAAAACTTTTTCAAAAACTTGGCAATATGCATTAAGTACATACGTGATTTAGGTTATCCTAAGTTTTAACTCACAATCCAGGTTACTCAACACAATTGGTTTCATATTTTATGACAATCTTAAAAAACTTAACCCCCAACTCTACCATAAAGTGTTTCGCACTCTAAGAAATAGATACCCACCATCTACTCCCAAATTCACAATGAAATTATGATCCCATATATGGAAAACTTAATCCACCAATCATTACAAACATGAAAGCATAGGCATAGAAGTCTCAATCCTTAAGCAAAATTGTAACTCTTAATGAATCCAGAAAGGTGTCACAACACAAACAAATGAACATGAAGAACTCATCATTATAATGCATCATCCACGCCTCTAATTCTTCTCTTCTAATCCAGAAACTAACACTAAAAATTCTAAATAATACCTGATTCAGAATACAAGTTCGAATAAGGCTAAGGACGACGATGGTGATGATGATGACATGATTAAGGCTCCGTTTGGAGGGACTTATTTTCACCGGTCAAGCGGTTACGATTCATGCGGTCGTAACCGCTAACCGCTTGGCCGGTGAAAATAAGTCTCCGTTTGGCACGGTGGTGGCGGTCATGACCATGAGAGTTAAATTGTCATTCGTTAAGGCCACGACTGTGCCAAACCGAGCCAAAATAAAGATTGAGCAACATATAATTAGGCGGCTGCAGTAAATCCCACTCTAAATCGGTCAGTTGAAGCAAATTAGGTTTTTTTTCCAAAATCTAATAGTCTAGGGTCACCAATAACTTAAACAAAGCAGCTCGAGAGGTAATTCTGACGAAACCCTAAGAAAATAACCGATTTCTCCATAATCGCAGCTCCATGGATAGACGCAATCGACAAGAAATCCATCGGTATACCTCAAATTAAACAGATAAACAAGAGAAAGAAGACTAATTCATAGTAGAACAGAACAGAGCAAACAGAGGGAATCAACGAGCTGTGTTTTTCATCAAAATCTCGAATTCTCCATGCAAAAAAACCCCCCAAAAAATGTAAAACATGAAATCGAGAAGCTTAATACCTTCCCAGTAGAAGAAGCTGGACGAAGCAGCAAAGAATCTGAACGGAAATCACTCAAATCCCGAAAAGCCGGAACGTGTGGAAAGCACGAGATCTCCCCCGGCTCTCTTCGTCTCCCCCTTTACTCTCCGGAAGGGATTCACCGGTCCTACCGGTGACGCCGGCATTTAACCCACTAATGCCGGTCATCCAAAATATCCAAATCTCAGCCGTCCGATGGAGGGCTTTAAATCCTGAAATGACTTCTTCTTCTGAATATTTATTACAGACCGTTGAATGAACGAATAAACGTGATTAATTCATGACCGTTAGATGCTGCCTGCGATCAACTAACCGTGAGGTCTGACTTCTGAGCAGCGCGAACGGCGTGAGAAACTCAACTTTTTTCTGGCAGAACTACAGCTGTTAGAACCGAAAACCGTAAATCAAATCGGATTGTGTTTGTGTGTTTCTGTGTCTGTGTGTTTTTCTGTGTGTGTGTCTGTGTGTATCTGTGTGTGTGTCTGTGTCTGTGAGTGTGTGTGTCTGTGTGTGTCTGTGTCTTCGTGTGTGTGTCTGCGTCTGTCTGTGTCTGTGTCTGTCTGTGTTTGTCTGTGTGTATGTGTCTGTGTGTGTGTGTCTGTGTCTGAAATGATTCACGAATTATTCAAGTTTCAGTTTGAATTTTAGAATCATAAATAGCAATGATGCAGATACAATTTTGTTATTTTATTATCCGAATCGAAATGAGAACATAAATTGATGAATGACTCGAGCGATTTCATAATTTTTAGACCCGATCCGAACTGAACCAAAGAAAAACATAACCGCAATCCATTTATTATTTATTATTATTTATAGTATGTATTTAATACTAATATTATTATTTTTATAATATTTATTATCTATGTGACTATACCTATATCAGTCGTCCAATTTTAGCACCATATGATTGCATTCGTAACATGCAAAATTGGTATTTGATAGTTGTTATATAATTTTATTGATAATTATATTATTTATTCTTTGCATATTTATATTTGCTATTCTTCAACTAGGTAAAATGAATGTTTTTGTTAAGCATTGAGTATTACAGTGTTAATTGTTATTCATCATGTTAATGTTTACGTTAATTATTTTTTAGATCAAATGTATTGTAATCATACAATGTTACATATTTTGTTCTATTCAGTGCGTTAAATCAGATATTATTGCATGCATAGATCTATATTAGTATACTTTTAACATATTTAGACTTAAGATGTCATAAAATATACATTTTTAAATTTCAATCTCTTTTTCAAATATACATTTTTAAATAGATAATAGTCAATGAGAATGCGTCTAATGACTCAAATTATAGAATTATAAAATGATTAAAACTATAACACTTAGAACCCATTGGAACTTGACTGAACCGCATAGAACCGGACCGAATCAGAACCAGATCCATTTATCCGACGGTTCCAAAAATTATGCTAGAACCGTAATCGGAACCGGAAGATTTTGGTTCTAACTTGAAGAGCCGTTATCGTAGTGATTCGGTTCATGATCTTATTAGTTGAACCGGAATCTTGACAACTCTAAGTAAAACGAATGCGATGAGGATTTGTTGTTGGGTCGGAACGGCAGAATATGAGTAGAGATGATCTGAGTCATCGAAATTAATCTAGCTTTCATATTATTATTTAATTAGGACTATATAAAATAATGTTAGATTTGTTAAATCTAATCGACAGTGGCAAATAGGTTATGTTGACATATTTTGGAGTTAGCCTGGATTAGGTTAGTTCACCTAAGAGTCTAATGCTTGAGAGTTTTTTTTGCTACCGCAATTTAACTCTATGTTCATAAGAATTTCCGTGTTAGGCTCACTAAGTAGCTTATAATCAGAGCGACGTTAGTAGCCGTGACAGTTGCACGACATCCCATAGTAAACGTTCATGTTTGTTGAAATTTGTGAAGTGGAAGTGGGTGATGGGCAGGCCGGGCGGACTGTGCGGCCTGAGCGGTCTGAGTCCGCAGCCTAGGCGGACTGCTGGTGCGGCCTGGTGACCTTGGCTGTCTTGGTGGCTTGGCTGTTGAAGAGCAGCATGTGCGGCCTGAGCGGCCTAGTATGCGGCCTGAGCGGTCTGGTGTGCGGCTTGGTTGGCCTATGGCCAGAGAAGTCGGGCTTCTGGCGATGCGGACTGAGCGGATTGCGGTTTGCGGGCTGTTGGCAGTCCTTGTTGATCAGCGGCCTTGTGGTTGTGCAAGCTCATGTTAACCGGCAGATTGGGTGTTCTATCCGCGGGAGGCTTGCGGACTGGCGAGTCCGCGGTGTCCGCTGTGGCGGACTGGCCTTGGAGTTTGGCTGTGGCCCTTGCCGAGCTCTGGTGGTACAGCAGGTGCTAGCTGCCGTGGAGGACTGCGCGGACTGGCGTCGGAGTCCGGCAGTGATCGTTTTTGTCTGGACAGCTGTGCGAGTAGTTTTGGCGATCTGCTTACCTTGGTGATATTTGCGATCTGCTTACCTTGGTGGTATTGGCGATCTGCTTACCTTGGTGATATTTGCGATCTGCTTACCTTGGTGGTATTGGCGATCTGCTTACCTTGGTGGTTTTGGCGATCTGCTTACCATGGTGGATTTGGTGATCTGCTTACCTTGGTGGAATTGGCGATCTGCTTTTGATGTTGGCAGACTGGGCCTTGTCCGCCGAGCTCGCGCTAGGCCTTTTGGTGTTTCACTGGACTTGGTCACATTCTGTGACAAGTCCAGTTTGTCCGCAGTATCCGACAAATCCGCTGTTGACCGGGCGGACTGCCTTTGGTCGTGGATTTGTGGCGGATCGAGGCTCTGGTCTTATGTTATGCAGACTGCCTCGATTGTGTGCGGACTATCGCTGAAGGGGTTGTGGCTGTCCATGTGTGGTGTTGTTTACGGATTGTGTGGACTGTATCTTGTCTGCATAGTGTGGGCGGTCTGGTGCAAGGCCGCCTAGTAGTGAACAGATCTGTCTTGCTCCCGGCGGTCTTCTTGGAATCCGGCTAAGTCTTTGCGGACTCAGCGGACGGGTGTTTTCCTAGTGCGCGGGCTGGGGTGGTGATTCTATTCACTATGGTGGTGACCACACTCCTCACCTCGCCTATAAATAGAACCCCCCCGACACATCTACAGTAACGGAGTGAACAGTAAGTTGGCCTTGGACAAGTGTTGCGTTCTGCAGTTTTCTGTCCGCGCGGGTTGAGTAGTGCTGACAGTTTGCTGTGTGCAGGTCGCGCGGCTAGCTTCAAGGAGCCAGGAGTTTGGCATTGAAGTGTGCTGTCTCTACGGTCTCAGCTGGTCGCTTCTATGGCTTGTCAGTTTTCTGCTTCAGCTTGTCCAAGTTCCAATAACCTGTCCGCCGGTCTCAGGCGGGTAGGCGGTCTGTTTCTCAGTTCTTCAGCAGGCAGCGGCGTGTAGCAGCTTAAGCTCGGGCAGCTTCGGCGACCTTGGCAGACTGGGCAGTCTCTAGTGCTATCCGCCCGACTTGTTTTGTGCTTTCTGTTTGCAGCTTGTGTACTAGCGAAATCATGTCTCGCTACGTATACCTCGCCTTGTAAGGAAGTGTAAATGAATATAAGACATGCTTGTTCTTTCATTTGTGGTTGGTGTTAAGCGTGCTCTTTGGGCTTCCGCATGATCAAGGTGTTAACTGGATAGTTCTGAGAATATTAATTTGGCTTTAGGCTATCTTACTGACCACCTTGAGAAAATTTAACAATGGTGTCCTCAATCGCCGCACGATACCCCTCGTGTTGGCTATATAAGTGCCCACAATTGTCGTGTGATACAGCTCGTGCCTAGCCAATAAGTAACCTATGGTGTCACCTCTTGCAGAGTATCAGGAATATTATTACTGCAGGTTGCCCGGTCTTTCCCTGATTCGGAGAAATTGGACTGCCTTAGCTCGGAATCGGACCAGATGTGCAAACAGTCAAAATGAACCACATCAAATGACGATGCATTTTTTTACGTGGAAAAGCTGGAAAGGTTGAAAAACTACCTGGCTGGAACTATGACGAGCCAAAATCCACTACCTTTTTGGAGTTTTACAGATTTTGATTTTATCTCGGAAGACGACAGACCGCTACTCCCTTTACAAGGACAGAAAATGAGGAAAACGACTAAGTCCTCGGAGCCTTGATGAAAGCACTGCGGCCTTGGAAAGTTACTGAGTTTGCAGAACTTGAGTGGGAGCGTTCTGGCAGGAAAATTCTCTAAATCTATGGAGCTTATGGTGGTGGCGCTCTCATTGATGTGGAGCCTTGATGGGAGCGCTCCCGCGGAGACGAGTGACGTGACTTGGGGCGTGCTGGAGCCTGAGCGCAAGGAGAGCGGAGAGAACTTCTAAGCGGAAAAATCTCAGAGCTCTTCTTGCCTCTGGAGTTGTTTGTCTTCAAATGAAGGTATGAGAGCTTATTTATAGTTTTCTGGAGGGTTATGATGGTAATTGCACCGAGGAGTAATTTGTGCTGCCGAATGACGTCGCTCCGCTTCGATCACCTGGATCATCAATTTCGTCGAAATGATGGGAGTGCCCTCTGAGCAGTTCGGGCGGCTTGGACAAGGTGCTTGGAGGCGGTCAGCGGCGGCGGAGGCAACCGAAGACCGTGAGGGTCGCCGGCATTGGCAGCACACGCCGTCGGCGCACGCACGGGGTGTGGCCACGCGGGGAGCGGTCTCGCTGGGTGCGGCCGCGGCAGTGCGTGGGGAGCGGTCATGCAGGGTGCGGCCGTGGCACCGCGCGGGTAGCGACCAAGCAGTGTGCGGCCTTGCGGGGGCGGGTAGCAACCGCGTAGTGTGCGACCTTGCGAGGTGCGGCCGCGCGGTGCTCGGGGGCGCAGGGCGCGGGCCGGCGCGGCCGTATGGCCTTGCAGGGCCGCGCGGTGCGCTGCCGGCATGGGAATGGCAAATAAGACGGGCGGCTAGACAACTGGATGTCCACACAAATAAGAGTGGAACGGAGCGGACGGTGTATGAAACCAAAGTATACGCTGTACCAACACAAGGGGAAGAATTGCCAATGAGTCAACTAGAGTGGACGGTTTCAAAATCAAAGTCCGCTATCCCTGAGGAAGAAGAAGAGCCTGGGGCGCCGCAATCGGAGTCCACAGACCGTGGAAGATAGAGCGAGCAATTAGGTAACCTAAGTCCATACAATCACAACTGAGGGAGAGTGGTTTCGAGTGTTCGGTCAGAGAAGGTGCGTGATTACAGAAACGTAGTGCAGGATCAATAGATTTGATACCATGTGAGAAATTGAAAATAACTGAATATTTAATTTCCAAAAAAATTGGAATATTACATGAGAATGATCATCTTTATATAGAAGAGGATATGAGAGAGAATTTATAATTGACGATGTGAAACTAAAATCACAAGCATGAGACTAAGGAGTTCGGGAGGTTACAAACACGAGTAACCGCTCAGAGTAAGGCTATACAATAAGCTGGTGCAGTTACACAACTAGTAACTGCCCAAACTCTAGTATCCAATAGTACAGGCGAGTAACGTCGGGTAGTTACACGAATAGTAATCGTCCGTCCTAATCAACACTTTGTTTTGGGTTTTAACAACCAATATACTTAGGCTCCGTTTGGGGGGACTTATTTTCACCGGTCAAGCGATTGCGACCGCATGTACATGCGGTCGCAACCGCTTCACCGGTGAAAATAAGTCCTCCCAAACAAAGCCTTACTTTGTTTTGGTGTTGTCAAATAACATTAACAATAGAGCCTAGTGAGGATAAAATATGTATCATCCATTATAGATGAATGAAAAAGAAATGTCATCAGGTACTTGTACATTTTGATATAGGGCTATTTATGGGGACCTCCCCTCAAGTTTGCTAAATTACAAGTTGCACCCCTCTTACTTTTAAAATTACAAAAACATACTCATTCTTACTTTTAAAATAACAAAAGCCTCTCATGAATGAGTACATTTCATAATATCCATGCACAAAAAGCCCCCCTTAAAAATTTACTCTTAGGGGGTATTTTTGCAAATGAATGTTATGAAATGTAAACTTTAGGCAAGGTTTTTGTAATTTCAAAAGAGGGCTGCAACTTGTAATTATGCTAACGTTTAGGAAAATATTCGGTAATTATTCACTTTGATATATGAATTAAAGGGGTTCCCCTAAAATCAATCCGAGTTAGACTGGAGTTAGCCAGAACGGTTCTCCACAACCGCGTAGAACTTTGTCAAGGCTAGATCAAGACCAGCAACAACGCAAGCACACAGACCCTTCTGGGGGAGAGCGCACGAGATAGCACATACCCGCACGGGCCACATAAGAGTGCGCCCTCGCATGCATGACCTTATGAGCGCTCGTCCCTCCTTACGTTCACGTCTCATCACGAGTGTCTTCACCGCCGTTGTCATCGCCACCTCGCTGACAAACCTATCTGGATTGCACAGAGGGCATAATAATCATTTTCCAAAATTTGTGATCTAGGTGACCAAAATCATGCATCTATATTCATCTATTCAATTCCAAGGATACATAATTAGTGATGTGCCCTTCAAAAAGCTATAAATAGGCACACATGTCTTCATTTGAAGACACGCAGTCAAAGAGAGAAGATAGAGCTCTGATGTTTTTCAACAAAAACATGACACTCTGACGGCTCTCCTGCTCAGTTCTGACTCGGACAACTATCCTTCTTAGTTTCAACTCTGACATCTCTCCTACTCAATTCTGACTCTGACTACTTTCTTTCTCAGTTCTATATCTGATAGCCATCCTTCTCAATTCTGACGCTAATTGCTCTCCATCTCAGTTTTGACTCTAATAACTCTCCTTCTTAGTTTTGAATCTAACAGCTCTCTTGCTCATTTCTGTGTTTTGCAGCTCTCAGATCATTTCTGACTCTAACAACTCCCCTTCTCGAATTTGATAATGACAGCTCTCCTGCTCAGTTCCAGCTCTGATAACTCTCCTTCTATTTTGACTCTGATAGATCTCCTGCTCGGTTCTGACTCAGATAACTCTCATGCTCAGTTCCGACTCTGACCACTCTCCTACTCAGTTTCGACTTTGAGAGTTCTCCTGCTCAGTTCTGATTCTGACAATTCTCGTTCTCCTCGTTCTGCTCGCAACAAAGCCTACTCTAGAGTTGGCTCCAAAGACCACTTTCATGAATGTTGCAAAAAAGACTTGGTCATTTTTCTTTCTTTTCTCTAAATACTTGTAAAAGGAACAGTGTACTATCACCCACTTGAGAGCTCAAGCTATTGTAACTGCCTCCAAACTAGTGGATTTGCCCAACACTGATAAGGCTCCGTGGTTTTTTTCCTTTCTGGGGTTTTCCACATTAAACGTCTTGTTGTTCTTCTATTGGTTCTGTTTTTTGTTGTTTGTACGCTTTGCTCACTCTCGAGCAAAGACAATCTGATTCATCCGATCCAAGAGAGAGCTAAGCAACTCATAATAGTTTGATCTTGACTGTGGGATGGTGTTCCCAAAGCTCGCGAGAATTTCTGAAGGCGGTACTTTGTTTTACACATGTGCATCTGAGTGACAACAATGACAAGAAAAAGTGCCAGCACAGTAAATGGGGAGGATCCCAAGGAGCTCGTTGACCTAGCCCTCGCAAACTCTCCCCCCAGTAACGTGTGTATTCTTGGAGAAGTCGCAATCGCAACATCATCTGTAGAATAACATGTACGCCTAATGGAGGAATGCCAGACTGATATTCTCATCCTACTGAGTGATTTAGGGCCCCTCATGCCCACAAATCATATGTTGTCCCAAGTGGTCAACTGCCAATTATCTAAAACCATGTATAGTCTGAAGATTATTCTCATGCAAATGATCCTAACACGAACAAGTTGTCTAACAATGCCAGTTTTATGCATTCTGCACTACCCGATGGGATTCCTGGGCTCGCGTCATGTAACCCTCGTACAACAGAAAAAGTCGTTGCGCAAGCCGATAAAAGGCTCACTTGCGAGGAAGTGAGAAACATGATCAAAGAAGGGCATGAGCGCGGCTGACATCGAGTCACACATGCACGGTGCCTAGCTCATAAGAACTCTCGGCTCGCCCCCACAAGTCCTTGCGCTCCTCGTACCACATTGTTTCATGCTGCCCAACTTCGATACTTTTGATAGGATAGATAATTTGTTGAAGCACGTCAACCACTTCATAATGATCATACAAATCTACAGTTCCCTCGATCAACTGCTATGTCAAGTGTTCCCAGAAACTTTGAAGGGAAAGACTTACACCAGGTTCCATTCTCTAAAGTATGAAGAGATCAGCAACTTCGCCGAACTGGCTTAGCTATTTTTTGACCAGTTCATAGTCAACCGCCACATAATTCGAGACCCCTCTCATATTTCTAGGATCTACCCGAATGAGAGGGAAAAGCTTAAAGATTTTTTTGTCGTTTCACTACATAAGCGGAACAGAATTTTGGGGTTAACCCCAAGCTCTCATGTGATGGTTTCCTTGGGAGACTCTGCCCGGGTAGATTCTGCTTGACGTTGATGAGGGAGACAATGCCTAGCTGCCCCGACCTCATCCACTGAGATGAGGCTTAGATCGCATTAGATGAAGCAATTGAGGCCCGTCGACATCAGTTTGAAGGAAATTCAAAGAGGAATAAGGAGTAGGAGCCACTACCAGTTCCCAGGAAGAACGACGAGTGTTGTAACAACCCTAGCCTAGACTGAGGACCTCGTCAGCATCAGGATTACTCTCCCTTTAACACCACCTCACTAACGTGCTCCTGACATTCGTGATAATAATGTGCTTTGCATGCCCAAACCACTCACACCAAACAAGGATAATCAGTCGCAATATTGTGAATTTCACAACAGGCAAGACCATAAAACTGAAAGTTGCACCCTGTTGAAGGAGGAGATCGAGTATCTTGGACAACAAGGCATCCTCGGAAGATTCCTACAAAAAGTAAGTCTCGAACTAGCTTGCACCGCAGACTGACAATCCAGTAGAGGACCACACGGTATCCTAGCATGGATAAGCCAAAGGCTCATGAAAAGGGGGCTCCCCCTTTAGTGGGGCTCGCAAATCCTACACCTCATATATCAGCAATTATTCTTTTTTTGATTTTCCCGTGTTTGCAGGACTGCACTTGCACCAATTTATTTGCTTCATTTTTTAGATTATTACAACTAGTTTCTGGTATCATTAGCAATTCATGTCTTATATAGCAAGTCTCTGAAGGTTAAGGACATGACATCTTTTATTAACAAAAAGCAACGAACTCACCAACTCAAGGGAGAGCGCAATTCATCCATAGAGTAGAGTATCCCACTTGGTCTGCTAACATGGTGTTGATAAAGAAAGTATCCCGTGTGTGGAAGATGTGTGTTAATTATAATAAACTCAAACAAGGCTGCCTGATAGTCTCTCACTCGCGTTGCTTGAGCCCCTCGCTCCCGCGCTGCTTGAGCCCCTCGCTCCCGCGCTGCTTGAGCCCCTTGCTCCCGCGCTGCTTGAGCCCCTCGCTCCCGCGCTGCTTGAGCCCCTCGATCCCATTCTACTTAAGCTACCGCTCTTGCGCTTCTTAGGCTCCCGCTCCCCCGACGCTCAATCCTCCCGCTTTCACGTCGCTTTAGCATCCTGCTCCCGTGCCACTTGAGCCTCCCGCTCCTGCACTAATTAAGCTCCCTCTCCCACACTGGTTAAGCTACAATGCTACTTAGGACTCCCGCTCCCGCGCTGCTTGAAATCCCACACTCGTGCTGCTTAAGCCTCCTGCTTTTACACTACTTCTATCAGGGATGAATCCTTGAAGAGAGTCCATGACATCTGATGATAACATCAAGCAAAGAGCTCATAATAAAGAGCATTCACCAGTGCTTTTTCCACACGACAAGCTTATAATTGAGCAATAACCTCCAATGTTAATGTCGAGTAGCAAACTCATAATCGAGCAATGACCTCCAGTACTTACGTCAGGCAACAAGTTCATAATTTTGGGCACCGAACTCCGGTGCCAACACCAAGTAACGAGCTCATGATTATAACAATTGCTTCCTGGTTGGGCGCCAACAACTATGATAACTACCTATGGGCATCGCAATCGCAATTACGATAATTGCCTTGAGAAGCGTGCTTACAATTTCAGCAGCAACCCCTTATGCCAATGTCGAATAGCCAGTTCCAACACCAACTTTTGATATATACGCAAATTGGCATGCTCATAACCGCATGAAGCATGACAATTCACTCAAGCAAAATCGCAAAGCGACCTGCGAGACAGAAGGATTTCAGAGCATAGCGCTGAATAAACAAACTCACATGTAAGATCCGAACAGATCTGTATATTAAATATTTTATATTTTTAAGAATAAAAGAAAACTCCTATGGTGAAAAACCAAATTTAGTGGCGATCCAACGTCGCACAATTTATTCTTAAAGTTCGTGATTTTTGTTGATTTTGCGACCGTCATTTCGTTTTAGGTTTTAATTTTTGTCATTGAAATATTTATTTTGGGTGATGGGTTTGATTCATTTCATTAAATATGGATACTTGGTTGATTTGGGCCCTAAGAGAGGTTGGTTGGTTATTGGATTTGTATTTCTTTAGGCTCTATTTGGCAAGGCTGCAGCAACTGCAGAAGTAGTGGGATGTAACAGCGTAATAATCAGCTGTTTTGTAGAATGGTGACAGAATCTGTGAAACTGTTTGGAAGAACTGCGCTTGCAGTGCTGTTTCAAAAGGAGAACAATTTTAGTTTTCAGGTTTCTCGTTTTGAGATCATTTTGTTCTTCCTAAAGTGTAGATTGATACTCTTCTGTAGATTAATTGGTGGAAAATCAGATTTTGATTTCTACTGTAGGTTGATGTTCTTCCAACCGGAGTACATGGCTGGTGGCAGTAGGGGCGTAGCTAGAATTTTGCTTGAGTTGGGGCACTACTTTATGACAATAGTATATACAAATGTATAACAATAATAAATAAAAGTTATTTGCTCTGAACAGTAATTTTAAAAGTAAAATGAACTTCATATTAACAATAATGATACAAAGTATGTAATCTCACATTCAAGTGTAAAAATAAGAACTACAAACTCTTTGATTATATTGGAAAACAACTTACTGGGAACAAAACAAACATTTTAAGTGTCATACATTGTAACAAAAATATTAGACCAAAAGCATTTTCTAGGAGATCAATCGAGCCTTTTTTGCTGGCTCGACAACTTAATTCGACGAGTCTTCATATTTTGATACTAATCTATGATAGATTCATTATCAATTCCATCAAAAACATCTTTTTCTATATATACCAACAAACCATTGTTTAACCATCAATCACTCATTTTATTTCGGAGGCGATTCTTCACACAAGTCATGGCTGAAAATACTCTTTCAACACTAGCAGTTGCAACATGTAAGATTAAAGCTAAAGTCAAGAGCAAATATACTAGTGGATAAGTTCTATTTCTGCCAGTTTCCATCATCTTCTTAGCAAGATCAGAAATTTCATTCAGCATTGAAAACTCTTTATTCGATCTCATGTCAAAAATATATGTATCAAGCTTGTCGTGAAGTATTAAAACCTCTATTGGGGAAAAATCTTCAGGATAAAACTCTGTCAGACGAATCAACTTATCCTTATCAAAACTAAAGAATGAGTTGGATGGAGTCAAACAAGCTACACAAAGTAGTAACTCACTAGTTCCCTTGTCAAAACGAGTTTTGAGTTCTAGAAGTTGCATATCGATAACATTGTAGAAAATCTCCACCTGATAATGATGCAAATTTGTAATTATTGGAGCTTTACGCTTTCCTTTTCCTTGAGCTATAAATCTCTCATTCATATTAGGAACAATAATTTCATTTTTCTCACAAAAAGTTGAAACCACTTCAAATAATGATTGTCAGTCATCATCCCTCATATGCTGGAGTCGTTTCTTTGATAATTCAACCAAAGAAATTGCATTCACAATATCTTGATCATGTCTTTGAAGTGTCTGAGATAACTTGGAAGTAATAGCCAAAATTGTTCTCATCAAATGAAGAGTAAATGCAAATTCAAATGAACGCATTGATCCCAATAACATCCTTGCCATTGTCCGTTGATCTCCTTTTGGACCTTCCATTCTAACAATTTCAAGCACATCAATCACTGCTTCAAACATAGTAATCAAACTAACTAAAGTACCATAGTGTGAGCCCCAACGTGTATCACCTGGACGTTTCAGATTGGTTTCCTGATTTAAACCTTGTCCACTAGAAAGTTCTCCAACATTAAGTGCTTCAACAACCTTTGCAGCATGTTTTCCCCTGAGAATATCACGACGTTTGGACGAAGCTCCAACAACATTCACCACATTATTAGTCACAAAGAACATCATTGCAATATCTTCATGATTCTTTGCCACTGCTACAAGAGTCAATTGTAATTGATGCGCAAAACACCAGACATAATATGCAGAAGGATTATCTTTCAATATAAGGGCTTTTAAACCATTAAACTCCCCTTGCATATTACTAGCTCCATCATATCCTTGTCCCCTTAATTTTGAAATACTTAGACCAAGTCTAGAGAATAATTTTTCCACAGCTTCTTTGAGGGAAATAGCACTAGTGCTAGAAACATGCTCAATACCCACAAAACGCTCAATAACATTTCCTTTTTTGTCAACATAACGTAAAACAACAGCCATGTGCTCCTTAACTGATATGTCACGGGCTTCATCGACTAAAATTGAAAAAAGTGCATCATCAATTTCTTCAACAATTACTTTAAGTGTCTCACTTGCAGCAGCTGTAACAATGTCTTGTTGAATATCTGGTGAAGTCAACTTCACATTTTGTGGGGCATTTCTGAATGCGACAACTTTTACTTCATCGTTATGATCAGCAAGAAACTTCAAAAGTTCAAGATAATTACCTCGATTACTTGAATTTTCAGATTTATCATGACCACGAAATGCAATGCCTTGTCTTAGAAGAAACCGTATACAATCTATAGTTGCATTCAACCAAATGAGATAATCATCCTCGTCTTGCTTTGCTTGTTTCTCAAACACTGATTGAATATGTTGTTTTTTGTTTAATAAATCTTGACTTTTGCTACAGCTTGATTATGAGCACTATTAGAACCTCCAACATGAGATTGAAGTCTATCATTCTTTTTCCAATTTGAAAAGCCCTCACCAACAAAAGAATCACCACCCGCTTGATCTCCAATATCAGGCTTGAAAAGATAACAAAATAAGCAGTACGCAGAGTCCTTTGATACACTATATTCTAACCATGAAGAATATAATTCAAACTAATTCCTATTAAAACGTCGTAATTTGTTCCCAAATATCTTTTGAGGAAAGGCATGGTCACGAGGCTGACACGGACCTGCAAGTAAATATGCCCTACGAACTTGGTCTTGATCATTTGGACTGTAATTTGTAATTCGATATCGTAAGCCTGGATCCGTTGGAAGGTCTTCCATATTGACTGTCACACGATGATCATTTGGACTATAATTAGTAATTTGCGGTCGCAATCCTGTATCCGTTGGAAGGTCTTTTATATTGACTTTCGCATGATGATCTTTAGTGAAATATCTCTCCATGACTGTTAAAATGTCTAGTGGATTAATGGTATGTAGCATAGCTAAAATTTGACAAATAATAATCCATCCCAAATAACAACAAGTAACAACCATCTAATTTGCATGGAAAATGAAATCATAATCAATAAATCCACAATGGAAGAACTACAAAGAAACGAAAATTAAAAACTTGATCACATCAATCATAATTATCTAACCCTACGAGTTTCATTTAGTTAATCAGCAATTTGAAATCAATGAGTACCTGAAATGTGAAGAAATTAACTGAATCTGTCCAAATCAGCAATAGACTAAATCAAACTGAAGAAGAAGCTCAGATATAGTCTGAATCTGTCCAAATCAGAAATAGTCCAAATCCAAATCAGAAATAGTCCAAACTAACTCAAGAATCAGCAATAGTCCAAATCAAACTGAAGAAGCTCCAAATCCAACTGAAGAAGGGCATTTTTTGAGTGCAGAAGGATTCCCTGGTTTTGCTAGCTTATAGTGCTACAAACCCAAATCTGTAAGTATCCATGGATATAATTTTTCTTCTTCTATAATTTATTGTTTTTTGGAAATACATAAGCTCAAAATTGCTACTTGAATGGAAAAGTTAAGCAAGTAGCAATGTGAGTTAACTCAAAAACTGTTATGGTATTTGTATACATGTAATTAACTGATGCATTGATGACTAAAAGAAACTTTCATTTAGGTTGTTTAATATGTTACAGGCCATTCAAAGGTTCATCCAGTAGGCTACTAGGCTTGGGAATTTTTTGAACCTAAGGTATACAAATAAGTGATAATTCAAATGAATTTATCATAAAATATACACATGTGAGCTAGCTGATATGAAATAAGTACCTGGAAGTTAAACAATACAAATTTTTTCTATGAGCTTAATGTTGTTCTTATTGCAAAATGAGATAATTTGAAGAAGAAATAAGTATATTCATTTCTCTCTTTTTTGTCTACTGCTCTAAAGTAGAAGCAGAATAGGTTAGCAGAAGCTCAGAAAGGAGAAAGCAATCAAAGCATCCAAATTAATTAAGAAGAAGAAGAAGAAGCTCGGTAGTCGGTCCTCGACGAAGAATGTCGAGCTCGACATTTTTCGTCGAGCTCGATCCTCGACGAAGAATGTCGAGCTCGACGAAGAATGTCGAGCTCGACGAAGAATGTCGAGCTCGACATTTTTCATCGAGCTCGATCCTCGACGAAGAATGTCAAGCTCGACATTTTTCGTCGAGCTCGACATTTTTCGTCGAGCTCGACATTTTTCGCGGAGCTCGACATTTTTCGTTGAGCTCGACATTTTTCGTCGAGCTCGACATTTTTCGTCGAGCTCGACATTTTTCGACGCTAGACGAAAACTGTCGAGCTCGACGAAGAATATCGAGCTCGACATTTGTCGCGCTCGACGACAAAAGGCGAGCTCGACGAAAAAGAATTTCGACCTCCACGACTCCACTGCTCGAAGAAGAAGAAGAATAAGAAGAGGCAGTACCGGAAGAAGAAGAAGAAGAAGAGGCAGTACCAGAAGTTGGAAGAAGAAGAAGAAGAGGAAGTACCGCCGGCGTCGGCTCACGGGGGAAGGAGAGCAGCGGCGGGAATGGGAATGTCGGGCGTCGGCCGTCGGGCGAACTGCGAAGGAGAGCAGCGGCGGCTAGGTTAGCGCAGAAAAAGGGCGTAAATGCGAAGGGAGGAAAATGGAAATGCGAAATCCGCCCGCGGCCTGCCGACCCTGGGTGAAATCCATGAAAAATAAGGGGGGGGGGCACGTGCCCCCCTGGACCTATATTAGTTACGCCCCTGGGTGGCAGATTTTGATTTACGACTGAAACCGAAGAAGGGATGCTTCCAAGTGGCGGACGAGAAGACTTCCAAGAAAGATGTCGGGCTGAGAAGAAGGAAGAAGAAGCACTCAAACAGTGATGGCGAACTACGACGGATCAGGATAAGGAATCGCTGGTTGTCGGAGGTTGTCGCCGCCGAATCGGGAAGGAATCACAGGTCATCGGAGGTTGTTACTGGCGAATTGGGAAGGAATCACAGGTCGTCAGAGGTTTTCGCCAGCGAATCGCAGAGAAGGGGGCTGCGGGATGCAGAGGTTGTTGCGGAATTGGGGCGGAAGAGCGGCGGGGGGAGACACGATTTGGAGTCGTAAAAAATTTCCACGACTCCAAATCGCGAGTTTTTCATGAAGGGAAGACGGTGGCGGTTCTTGCTGGAGGTCGCGAAATTTTTGTTTGGCGGGACTGTTGGAAAAATCGCGGCATGCTGCACAAAAAACGTCGCGCCAAACAGAGCCTTAATACATGGCTGGGTGATTTCTTTTGGATGGCTGTTGGCAGCTTGATGGCTCATTATGTATATTATATTATATGCTATTATATTAACTTGGGCAGTGGAATTGATTCATTATCATTCTCATCCGATAATTTTGTTTCTGCCTCCTGCAGCTCTCGACCTACTGGTTTCTGTTTAGGGCTGCTTCAATTCTCCGTCTCCTCGTTCGATTCACTCTTCTCCTTGATCATCAGTGTTAGGTGAGGTTGAGACCTGCTGCTGCCTCCTTCTTGTACCACTGATGTCGCCTTGTTGTAGTTCTATGCAATGCTATGCTACTCATGGGTTGGATTTGACCTTTAGTCGATTGTTTTAGGTTGTATTGGTTATGTGTTCTCTAGGGGTCGACACATAAAATGTGCACAGCGAAATAAAGTTAAAGAAAACCCCCAAAAGAACTAGATATTACGAATAACATTGTTCAAGAAAAAATTCATAGTACCTGTGCGGAATCGAGTCTCAACTCGATTAGGATGCACTACAAATTGCCTTGTCGGGATCAGAATCCTATTCCTAGACTTTCTACGACCAATCTGAGTTCCGAGAATGCAAAAGTAGATATGTAACTTTACAGGATAATCCACATTAACGAAAGAAACACATCGCTATCGTCATACGATCCCAGACTAGAAGGATGATCAGCTACTTCATCTCCATGAACTGCTAGTTTTGCTTGGAAGAGAGGATCGCCGATGCTAGGGCTCAGATCTGCAAAAGGACCGTCACCGGGTTCACTGCTCTAAACACTTTAGAAAGGGCTTAGGAGAATATGAAAGCATAACCCTAGATCTAAATATTATATCTCATGAAACAGTTTCAGTTCTACAAGGAGACACCCTAAATAATGTTAAATCGAGTTTTGGGTTTTAATACAGGGAGAAAAGAATCGTCTTATCCTGATTCGGCTAGACGTCTAATCGAATTCATCTGGTCATTTGGCTAGACTATCTAGTTGAATAACTAGACCATCCAGTTGAATCTATCCATTCCATACTGAACTGTCATGATGAATTCTTCTAGACCATCTAGTCGAATTCTTCTAGACCATCTAGTCGAATTCTTCCGGACCATCTAGTCAAATTCTTCCAGACCATCTAATTGAATTATTACAGACCATCTAGTCGGGTTCTTCCAGACCATCTGGTCAAATTCTTCCAGACCATCTAGTCAAATTCTTCAATACCATCTAATTAAAATCTTTCAAACTATCTAGTCAAATTCTAACCAACCATCTTGTCGAATTCTTCCAAACGAACGATATTTTTTCCTACTCATTCAAGTTTGGCTCTACACTCATATTATATATAAGTCCAGCCACCCCAATTAATTATCCAATTTCTTGTATGTTATTATGTGCTATCATATAAGCTCATATTATGTTGGCAGCGAGACTAACTCATTCACTACTTCCATATAAACTAAGAATCCAACAGTAACTCCTTCCGCTCTCCCCTCACCTCATACTTCCTGATTTCTGAAATTTAATAGTATATATTTTGGACTTGGCCGGTTAGGGTTCCTTGTGAGGGATTTTTTAATTTAAGGATTTCTAAATTTTAGATTTTCTCCCTTTCTCTCGTATAGTTTGACCTTGATTTCATATATGGAATTGATGGGGGGGGGGGGGGGGGGGAGTTGTTGAGGTTATGTTGACCGACTGTTTTGGTAAGGTTTTGCCTTAGAGTTGGATTGCTATTGGCTGCCTTTGGTAACTGTTTTGGTGGGGGTTTGCCTTGGAATTGAATTGTTATTGGCTGTTTTTGGTAGCTATTTTGGTGGGGATTTGCCTTAGAATAGGGTTGTTATTATTGTGGGTTGTGATTGCTATTTTTACTTGTGCTAGCCGATAGTTTTTGGTGGGGATATGTCTTGGATTTTGTGCCACTTGTGGGCAACCCTTGGTACTACTGTTGACAACCCTTGGTGCTATTTTTGGAAGCCCTCGGTACTGCATTTAACAGCCCTTTGTGCTGATGTTGGATACCCAAAATGTGGGTTTTGTGCCCCTATTGTTAGTTGGTTATTGTCTACGACTTTTGGCATCTGATTGGGTTTAGATGTTGGTGAAATTTGAAGTATCGAGTGGCCTTTATGAAATTCATTAGTGGATGAACTCTAATTTACGTTTGCTTTCTTTTTGAGTCACATAAGCTCGTCCTCCCCCAGAAAACTTCTCTGGTGATAGTTGTGGCCATCTTAGAAATCCGTTTGTAACTATTTAACAACGCGGCCCTAAAGTAAATATTTACCCGATGCCGGAGAGGATGACGTCTGACGATATACGCGATGAGAATCCTATGAATGACAAGTGTAAAGGAAAAGATGTAGTGAGCCTTACTGCTTTGATTACGTATATATTTGAATTTTTTAATCATGAATATGTAGAATTATTCTACTTTAAGCTACTTTCTTGCATGGAGACTGAATATGAATTTAATTGAAGAAATTTGAAGGTTTAAAATAATTGAAAATATGAAATTTCTAAAAAACTTAGCATGAATTAGCAAGCGATGGAGACTCTGAGGGAAAATTTATGTAATTATTTCCTATATTTTGAAAATAAATATGAAAAGAATAAGAAATTGAGAGTGTGTCAACACCTCAAAAGGATAAAGGGTCAACCTTATAGAGGGAGGGGGTTAGAACAACAGACTCCTACACTTTATAGTGGGGGATGGGTAGAACTCCTACACCGAGTAGGGTTGAATTCCTACAAAAGTTGATACTGAAATGTCTACTCTAGGTGGCGTGGAAGTCTGTTGCGTCGTTGGGCGCCCTAGAGTGAACATTGATACAATGGGCCCAGATGTTTGAGAAAAATAAAATTGATCCTCAACATTTTGAAAGAATAAACTATGATATGATTCATTACCTGAATAGAAAAATGAATAAGAATGCAATAAATACGAATTTTATATCAAAAATTATTTATTTTTATTATACTAACTCATTGTACAGTACCTTACATGTTTCCTGTACTTACTATTTTACAACACATATTTATATAGACTTTATAATTGCATATTGATGCTGACTTTATCGTGTTTGCATGTAGTGTGTTTGACGAGATAAGGAACTCACTTAGTTTTCTAAACTAATTAGTTGTCTATTTATCTTTTAGGATAAGACCTTAAACATACCCGACCCTACTAGGAAGATAAATACATAGGGAGATCGAAAGCAAAGGGAAGATGTGGCTCGTCCACTAGCATAATTTTTTCCCATTCGGGCTCTGTTTTGAAATCCACGTCCGATTTTCTTCCTATCTTGTCGTGTGTAGGAAGGAAGGTTGGCGATCCAATCGCATGACGTAGAGGAAGGAATGTATATTTGATCTCTTAGGAGATCATATTTTTATCTACTGGGAGATCATATATGATCTCCTGAAGATCATATTTGATCTCCTAGGTGATATTTTGATCTCATGGGAGATCATACTTGATCTCATGGAAATCATATTTGATCTCCTCGATGATCACACGGAGTTCGGAGCACGGATGGAAAAGTTATATCTTGAACTGGTTAGATTCCTTTTCATTTGTTTTTAAAATTACTACAGTTTGTATAGAATATAAATATATCTAGTTATTTATCCATGTACTCTGAATGGACATGATGTAAATTATCTTTAATAAATAAAAAGTTATTTTATATTTCTCCTAGTACCACTTATGTGCTCTACATATTAGAACTACTGTGTTATGTAATTATGAAAAACTGCTCAGAATAAAATTTAAAATTGTGGCAAATTTTAAGTTCTTACAATTAAGTGGTATCAGAGCTAGGTTTTTCGCAATGTGTGTGACGCAGAGAGTACCAAATAGAGAATATAATATAACTGAGATGCTCATCTGCTTGATTCTAATCATGTCTTATTCCTCAACAATCACTACAAGTGTACTCAAGTCGTAGACTGCAAGAGGCTCGAGAAGAACCTAAGGGTGCCATGAAGGCTATGTATGAAAAAGTTATAATGGGCATAAAGCCGCCCACTTCAGATTTAAGATATAGCTCAAGCCATTGTTGAAGAAATTTGGCTGATCCAGTACACTCCTCTTGCAATGCCACCAGTTGTACCAGCTTTGACTCCTTCAACACCTGTAGTCGTGCATCAACCTCGCCTAACTGATACTGAATTGAGGCTGTTTTAAATTTAAAGTCACCAACCTTCCGCAGTGGCCATTCTCTGATTGAGACCAAGGACTAGATTCTGCAAATTGAGATGATCTTTGAGGCAATGTGGTGTCCAGTAGATCGGAAAGTGGAGTTGGCTGAATTTATGTTGAAGGGAGAAGCGAAGCATTGATGGATCAATCTGATGAAGGCAAAATTTGCTGCCAGAGGCTTGGCGATTGTCTCATGGATAGAGTTTGTTTGTGAATTCACAGAATGATTTATGCTGAAGACCAAGAAGAGACATCTCTAGTAAAGATTCATGCATCTGGTGCAAGGAAATCACTTTGTCCTTCAGTACGGGGATAAATTCTCTAGCTTAGCCTATTATTTAGAGTATACAGTGGCAACATAAGAAGTTCGGTGTCTGTGTTTTCAAGAGAGCTTATGAGATGATATCTACGGATCTATAATTCTGTTTAATATTGCAGATTGTGCACTCTTAGTGGAGAAATCTCAAATAGTTGAGCTGGATTGCAAGAAGAGACAGAAAAAGATAGAGATGTTTAAGAAGAGATACAAAGAAGGGGTAGTCAGGACAAGTCGGTCGATCAAGTGAAGCCTAGTGTAAGAAAACGAAGTAACAACAGTCTGCGTCGATAGTTAGTGCGTAAGTATTGCAATTGATGGTGACCAAGTGCACCAGATGTGGCAGAATGCACAGAGGGGAATATCTAAGCAGTGTCAACTTTTATTTTCACCAACTGGGGCATTAACAAAATCATCGTCTGAAGCTGCAGAGGTTTGAATGTCTGAGGGGAACTCCGGCCATGCATTCCTAAAAGATCTATCATATTGGGACTTCCAAGAAAGGGGAGTTGATTGCATTTGTACCTGCTAAAGGTGACAGAGAAGAAAGGCTGGTCCAACCCCGAGCTTTCAACCTGAGGCAACAAGATGCGAAGGCATGAGAGACTGTGGTTACAAATATGTTATATGTGCATGATCAATTATTAAAAGTTCGGTTTAAAATTTGTAACAATCATTCCTTCATCATGTCATGTATTCTTGATTCTATTCATATACAACAACATCAAGTTGCAAAACCGTTGAATGTGCATATGTCAAATAATATGGTGACGATGACTGAAAATAAGTCGTAGCATCATTGTACTTTAATGATATGAGAATTGAAGCGGATATTGCAGACACATTGTTGGTTGAATACGATATTATCCTTGATATGGGCTGACTTTTGAATTGAGAGGCGACAATCAACTACAATATGAAAGAGGTTACATTCAAGTGCGCAGATGGAAGTTTCACTGTGTTTAAGGGTCTGTGAGAAGTATCAAAAATTATGATTTCTGCAATGAAGGTATGGAAGAAAGAACGAAAAGGTTGTGGTGTCATTGTTGTGATGATAAAGGAATCGAATGTAGAGAAGGATATTGCAACTATGCTCATAGTGTGGGAATATGTGGATGTATTTCTAGAAGATTTCACAGGTGTGCCTTCAACTAGAGAGGTCGATTTTGAAATCAAGTTGACTAAAGGAGTTGACCAGTGGCCAAAGCGCGTTATCGAATGATGCCTAAGGAATTAGCAGAATTAAAAGTGCAGTTGCAAGCGTTATTAGATAAAAGTTTTACTCGACCATGCAATTCAGCTTGGGGAGCTCTAATTCTGTTCATTAATAAGAAAGACAAATTCCTCCATTTGTGTGTCTATTATCAAGAATTGAATAAGCTAACTATTATGAATAAATATCCCATGTTGCGCATTTATTATTTACTCGATCACCTGGCGGGTGTGTGAGTAGTATTCTCCAAAATCGATCTTTGATTTAGATATCACCAGTTGCGAATTAGAGAATATGATATTTTCAAGGCACATTTAGCACCAAATATAGGCATTTTGAATTTATTGTAATGCCTTTTGGTCTAGCGAATCCTCCTGCAGCTTTTATGGACCTAATGAATTGAGTCTTTAGTTTTTCTAGATCAATTCGTGATCACCTTCATCGATGATATTCTTATCTATTCAAAATTGGAGGAAGAGCATGCCCAACACCTGCGTCTAGTATTGTAGATGTTGAGAGAGCATCAGTTATATGCTATATTTTCAAAATGTGACTTTTGGTTAAAAGAAGTGGACTTTCTGGGTCACGTGATTAATGTAGAAGGCATATCAGTTGATCCATCAAAAATTGGAGCAATTGTGAAGTGGACTCATCCAAAATTCGTAATCGAAGCAATTAAAGTCATTTCTAGTTTAGTCATGTAATAAACATCGAATATTTGAGACGATCCATAAATACTTATTAATTTTATGAGTACTGAATGGGAGGGTGCATCGTTAATGAGGTGATGAGTTTTCGGCTTTCCCCTAATATACATTATGTGTGTTATGATGACAGACTCTTTTTTGGTGGTGAAGATGTCCGGGGGCTAGCTACCCCTTCCACACAGGCATGTCTCACACATATTTGGTTATGTGCCGAGAGAGTCTCTGTACGAGATGATGATGTGTTCATATTGAGATTACCTATTATTAATAGAGGTATGAAGTCTTATGAAGTTGGAGTGTATTCATAACCTAGAAGTGGTTGTGATCGGCCCACTATCGCCATATGACTATGGAGGGAAGGCCTGAGAAGTGACCTCATTCTCTTAACATATTGCTATGTCGACATATGGGAAAATGATCATGACACATCATTCGAGTGACAATGAGAGCATCATACATGTTCATCACATCAATTATACATAATATGTTTATATATAATCTCATATTGGCCCATCATCGCTTAACCACTATTAGGAGTTATACGATGATGAGTAAATTTACAACATTAGTAATTCTCTCGTTATAAACTATTATTGTTACTACTCCATTTACTTAATGTTTGTACATATATATTGCTTTGACTATTATGCTAACTCTCTTTACAAGTGTCCCACCTAGTACCCATTAGAGGGCTAGAGAGTAGCGCGGGATTTACTTGGTTTGTCATGACTAATATACTTTTATACGTATCATTTTAGGACCCAATGCACCTACCGACGAAGCAGAAGCGGATGGAGGAGCGTAAATGTGGTCCCATTGATGAGTTCCCTGAGCTAGCCCAGACAGTCTACATAGATGTGAAGGTACTACCTTGAGGAGGCGAGATGATGAGTGGTTTCTTTTATGGACTCAATGTTTATCCACCTGATTAGGATGATTATCATTTTGGACACTTATGCCCTTTAGTGGGTTTTCATTATGATTTATATATCTTATTGTGCTGAGATATTCTTTGATTTATTGATTCCACACAAATTTTATACTCTATGGATATTTTTGTAATGATATAAAGTCTTACAAGGCGAATGTTCAAACAATTAGGTCGTAGGTCAGGTAAGAAGGGTGGATCCTCTGTTGAAACATGAACCTTTTGAAGGGGCATTCGCCTTGGGCATAAGGATTCCCTTAGTTTTAAAATGAGGATCCTTACATATCATTTAGCTCTGCTAGATGCATTATAAACTTCATATGTTGTTTCCATGTATCCGTGCTTCAGACCTATTTGCCGAATTCAGATATGATGGTGTCTGCCAGTAACATGCAGATAGAAGCTGATTTATCAAGCTCAGCAAAACCTTATCAGATTATTAATCGGCATATCAAGTACCTTCAGAATCGCGTTGTTACTTTTTTAAAAGTCTAGTGGAAAGATCACTCCTCCAATGATACTACTTGGGAGTGAGAAGATATGATGATGAACTTGTTTCCTTCTTTTTTTGAACCAAGAAGATTGAATTTTTGAGGACGAAAATTTTAATAAGGAGTGGAGAAATTATAAGACCCAAACCCGATTGTTATATTAAATTTTTTATATTTTGAAGAAGAAAAGAATTCATTTATGATAAAAAGCCAACTTCAGTGTTGATTTGACGTCGCACAATTTAATTTTAAAGTCTGTGAATTTAGATGATTTTGCGACGTTCATTTCATTTTGGGTTTTAATTATTGTTAGTGAAATATTTATTATTGAGGGATGGATTAGATTCATTTCATTGAATGTGACTATATGGTTGAATTGGGTCATAAGAAGGGTTGCCTGATTATTGGCTTTGTATTTTTTACTACATTATTGGGTGATTTCTTTTGGATGGTTGCTGGCAACTGGATGACTCATTATGTATATTATATTATATCTTATTATATTAACTTAGGCAGTGGAATTGATTCTTTTATCTTTCTCTCCTAGATATCCATCTTCCTATAATTTCATTTGGTGATTGTTAATCGTAACCCGTTATTCGCTAGTCGCACCCTAAAATCTCATAACTTTTTGTGTCTTTTCAAAATACGTCTTGTATATGCAATTTTAGGAAAAGTGCTTAACAGAAAAGTTGTAGATCTCGTCGAGATCTACAACTTTCGTGTTGATCACTTTTCCTAAAAATGCATGTACAATGCATACTTTGGAAATATGCCTAGATTTTGCGTCTTTCAGAAATACGGCTTGTACATGCAATTTCAAGAAAAGTGTTCAACACAAAAGTTGTAGATCTCGTCGAGATCTACAAATTTCGTGGTGAACTCTTTTCCTGAAATTGCATGTACAAGTCGTATTTCAAAAATGTGCGAAAAATTAGAAAATTTTGAAGTGCGAATAGCCAATTGCTGTTAACAATCGCCTTTCATTTTTGCATCCCACAGCTCTCGAGCTGCTGGTTTCTTATTAGGGCTACTTTTATTCTCCTTCACTTTGCTTGGTTCCCTCTTCTCCTTGGTCATCAGCGCTAGGCGAGGTTGAGTCATGCTGTGACTCCTTCATGCGCCTCTATTGTCGCCTTGCTGTAGTTCTCTGTAGTGTTGTGCTATTCGTGGGCTGGATTTGACCTTTAGCTAGCTGTTTTGGGCTATCACACCTAACTGTGAGCCTCCTTCCTCTCTCCCCTTACCTCCACCCTCCTGATTTCTGAAATTTAAGAGTATATATTTTGGAATTAGCCAGTTAGGGTTCTTCATGATGGATTTTTTGATTTATGGATTTCTTAATTAAGGGTCGTCTCCTTCTCCCACGTATGGTTTTGCCTTGATTTCCATTATGGAATTGATAGGGTGTTGTTGAGGTTATGTTTGCCTTGGAATTGGATTTCTATTTGCTGCCCTTGGTAGCTGTTTTGGTGGGGGTTTGCCCTAGAATATGGATGGTATTATTGTGTGATGTGCTGGTCGTTTTTACTTGTGTTGGCCCACAGTTTTTGGTGGGGGTTTGCCTTGGGTTTGGTGCCTCTTGTGGGCATCCTTCGGATCTGCTATTGGCAGCCTTTGGTGGTGCTGTTGGCAGCCCTTGGTACTACTGTTGGCAGCCCTTTGTGGCATTGCTGGCTTCCCAAAATGCGATTTTGGGCCCCTTTTGTTGGTTGTTTATTGGCCATCTCTTTTGGCTTTTTTGTTGGGTTTAGATGTGACTGAGATTTGAAATGACGAGTGGCCCTTATTAAAGTCATGAATTCCAATTTGAGTTTGTTTTTTTTGAGTCACCTAAGTTTATCCTTCTCTAGGAAAATCCTCTGGTCGTAGTTGTGTCCATCTTAGGAGTTCGCTCATAACTATTTAATGACGCAATCATAAAGTAAATGATTTACTTGATACTACATAGAATGACTTCCGACGATAGACATGATGAGAACCTTATGAAGAACAATGGCATAAAAAAGGTTGTGATGAGTCTTTGCCATTTTGATTACGTATATTGATGGGTTCCACCTTCATTTATAGGAGAAAGACTCCCCATGATCTCCTCCAAACGTGGGTCATGGGTGGCCCACCCCCTCCATGAACTCTCATGAGGAGGAAATCATGAGGGGTGGGGCCTAACCGCCGCCGGCGACCGGCCTCCCGCCGGCCTCGCCGGGAGGGCGGGCGCGGCCGACGCGCCTGGCCGCCGGTGGCCCCGGCCGCCGATCTGCCACGATCGAACCCTCGGCAAGCCGCCGCAGCCGGCCGCCCGCTCCTGTGGCCGGCCGCGGGACGGCCGGCTGTCGTCGCGGCCTGGGACGGCGGCCAGCCACCGGGCGGCCGCGCCGGCCCGGCCGCGGCAGGGCGACGACCAACGACGCCGGCCTGGCCACGGCCACCCTCGGCAGGCCGGCCGCTCACACTGTCGGTCGCCCGGCGGCCGCCTAGCCACCGCGGCCCGGCCACGGTAGGCTGCCGGCCACGCCTCGGCAGGCCGCCGTCCTAGCCACGGCAGGACGCCGGACTAGCCGCGGCCGGCCCCCGGTGGGCCACCGCACTGGCCGCTGGCCGGAGACCGGCAACCGCCGCCACCGTGGCGGCCATCGTCGTAGTGGGCGATCTCCCCGCCGTCCGATCGGGGTGGCTCTCCTCGCCGTCCGATCAAGAGGGTAACCACCCACTAACCCACCACTTTAGTGGTGGGGCCCGCCATGACCCTCCCCTGGAGGCTATAAAAGGACCCAGGGGCTCTTCATTCTTCACCTTTTGGATGCCCGGAGCTTTCTTCTTCTTCAGGTGAGAGCTCTCCTGCCTCCTCCCCCGCGTCGGGCTCGAGTCGCTGTGAACCACCAGCAGCCGCCCACGGCCACCAGCGCTCCACCACCGCGTAGCCAGCAGGAAAACGCCCAAGTCCCCGCAAGAGCAAAAGGAGGAACGCGACTGCAGCCAGCAAGTGAACGCAACCAAAAGAGTCAGAGCACCGAGACCATCCCACGCATTCCAACGTCCAAGCTACTCCCGCGGAGCAGCCTGTTGCCCGTCGGGAGTCGTAGTCTCTCTCTCTCCCCAAGCTGTAACGGGAGCGACCTGTCGCCCCGATTCTCCAACACAATGTAAACACCGAAATCTAGTGGAATTTGATCGGCACAGACCCGGTCACGTGGTGTTTTTACCAATTTTAGGGGTTTTTCCACGTCATCACATCTTGTGTCAACGTTCTACTTTCATTGACTGTGTGCGTGCTCGACCGTCTCGTGAGCTAAGACGGTTCGAACAAATCCGGCCTGACCGGGGCATCGAGTTAGTCCGCAACATATATATTTTAATTATTTTGAATTATGAACATGTAGAATTCCTTTACTCTGATCTACTTACTTGTATGGACATTGAACATGAATTGAATTGAAGAAATTCGAATATTTGAAATTACTGAAAATATGAAATCACAAAAAAAAAACTAAACATGATTAGCAAGTGATTTAAATTTTGAGGGAAATTTATATAATTATTTCTTATATTTTAAAGATGAATATGAATTTAATATGAAAAGAATACAAAATTGAGAGTGCTTCGGTGCATCAAAAAGCCAAGGGTCGGCCTTGTAGGGGTTACACCTTGTAGGGGGGTAGAACTCCTACGCCCAGTAGAGGGATTGAACTCCTACAGAAGCTGATACTCTTTGTATTTGTCTGTAGTGTGATTGAAAAACTAAGAAACTCGTTTGTTAATATTCTAAACTAACCGGTAATCAATTTCTCTTTTTTAGGATCAGACTTCTAGCATATCAGGCCTCGCTGGGAGGATACCTACATCGATTAAATTTGTTTTTATATTTTCTACAGTCTGTAATTAAAAAAAGTACAAGATATAGACATGTCTAGTTATTTTTCTCTGTACTCTCGATAAACATGATTTAAATTATCTTTAATTAAAAAAAGTTATTCTATATTTCTCTTAGTACCATGTTTGTTCATTACATATTAGAACTACTACATTATATAATTGTAAAAAACTGCTCAGAATTGATGGGGATGAACCCTTTTTTATGGAGAAATTGGTGTGCACATAGTCCACTCCTCCATGATCTCCACAAAATAGTGGAGATTATGAGTTTGACCGTCGCGCACGCGATCGACCCGCGTGATCCCGCTACACGCACATGCCGGCAATCAGCAACGTCATGCCGGCGGCTGTCGGCGGGGCCCTCCGCCGCTCTCCCCCGTGACTGCCTTACGCGGCCGCAAAGCGCCGCCCCCACGCTCGCGGCCACATCCTGCGAACGCAGAACGCCGCTCTCGGACAGCCGGACATGCCAGACCGCCCCGTCCCATGCGGCGCGATGCACTGGCATGGATGGCCAGCCGCGCCCGGCCGCCCCGCCCCTCGCAGCCGCCTCACGCGGCTGCGAGGGCGCCGGCCTCGTACGACCATCCCGCTCCCTTGCGGTCGCCTACTGCAGTCGCGAGCGCGCTTGGGAGGCCTCCTCCCGCAGCCGCGAGGCGCGCCATGGGCGGCGGCCGCGCTCGGCCGCCTCGCCTCTCGCGGCCGCCTCCCGCGGCCGTGAGCGCGCCACTCGGGCGGTCGGCAGCTCCCGGCCGCCCCTCCTCTCGCGGACACCCCGCGGTTGCGAGCCACCGCTCGGGCAGTGCAACTCCCTTCGCTGGCCAAACATCGCCGGCGGTTTGGCCATTCTCCCATGGCTGCCCTTACCCGCAGTTCGATTTCTCCGGCACGATCATCGTGACCCGTTTTGTGCGTAACCACTCATTAACCGTCATGGTAGTGGGGGAATATTTTAATTAAAATATTTGTTTTACGTATAGCGGATTTAATGTCAAAATACACATCCTTAACTATATTAGAAAATAATTATGTGAGTGGTTACAGTGTGCGGATAGCAGCATAACCACCATAACTACCCTCTGATGGCTATAAAATGAGTCTCGGTCCTCTTCATTTCTCACATTTTCGCTCATCAGATTTCTTCTTCCTCAGGCCATAACTCTGCCAGATTCCTCCTGCGTGCCGAACTCAGGCCATCTTCAAGCCACACTTAAGCCATCTTCAAGCTGTACTCAAGACATCTTCAAGCCATACTCAAGCCATCTTCGAGCTGCATCCAAGCTATATCCAAGCCTTCTTCAAGCCGCAACATCCAAGCCCCCTTCAAACCATCATCAAACCATATTCAAGTCACCTCCAAGCCATCTCCAAGCATCCCACTACAACAAGCATCCCGCTCATCCACTGTAAGCCCCCTTCCCGGAACACAAAACACGACACGAGGGGAGGTCTTATGCCCAGAACAGCCACCTTGCGGTGGCACCAACACACGTGTTGGTCTGCACCACAAGACGCCTATCCTGTCGGCCATAAACAATATCAACCAATATCAACCCAACCAAGAA
Source organism: Platanthera guangdongensis (assembly GCA_039583875.1). Lineage (NCBI taxonomy): Eukaryota > Viridiplantae > Streptophyta > Magnoliopsida > Asparagales > Orchidaceae > Platanthera > Platanthera guangdongensis. The sequence goes on along the minus strand of CM077153.1, from coordinate 29,656,974 downwards.
TATAAAACAGAAGTCAATCCACACATAAGTAAATTAGTCCAAAAGTACATCAATGAAAAGAAGCTACAACAAGCTTCTAAAATATCAGAGTATGGGTACAACTTGCCCAAAGGGGCTACATCAAGAGTCTCTCAAACTCACTTCGGTGACTGATGGTAGCGACGACACCGTCCCTTCAGGCCATGCCGTCCTGACCTGGCTGTCCTGCTGCAAAATTTGCGGCTGCTCTGACTACGTGGTTTCCTCCTAAAAGGAAGACGTAGCAACCGTTAGTCAAAAAGACTAAGTGGCTTCACATCCGCTCCCCCGACGACTCCTCGGTAGCGGGTGGAGAAAGGAACAAGGGTACAAAATATATAAGTAGAACAGAAGTACAAACAGGTGGTATAGGATGAACAATATCAATGTATATAAGCAGCACAATAAATGAGTAAACCATCTACTCTAGCAGTTATACCATCTACAACAGTATAAAAATATAGAGGTACAACAGAAAGTAACTCAACTTATACGAATGCCCATACAGACATAAAAGTTGAGGATCAGCTCAGCAGTATAGTAACTCATCGTATAAGAGTGCTCATACAAACTTATACGATAAGTATCTTGTGTATGCAATGTAATGTAATGATGTGAATGCAATGCAATGACTCACCCATGATCACGCACATGCAATTGCTATGTCGACACAAACTTATAATTCTCACTTTTCGAGCAGGTAGCTAACCTCTCACGTGTCAACCGTCGTGGCCAAGAAGTGACAGTGGAGCAGGCTTCTCCACTACTAGGCGGGCATCCACACTACCAAGCCTAGGCCTCCATACGCCTCAACGCTAAGAACACAATAACGGAGCTCCCATGCGTACTACGCCTCAGCGGGAGTCTCGGGTAGATGTGCACCGAGAACCAAGCCCCAAACTGGCCCATGTTGTGAACCGGAAGGAGCCTCGGAAAAAAGCACGAGGACCAAGCCCAACCGTCCACTTGGCGTAGAAGGAGCCCCGAGAATGAGCACCGACGACCAAGCCCAACCGCACAAAGTCTATCTGTCAACTCCCATCGGTGTGACGATTGTCGAGCCCGTAGACCTGCCACACTATCCTTAACCCAGGATTATGATACCGCGTATCGACTCACACCGCATGCAATTTCACATCATCGTGGCACGGAATGAGCCTCGTGAATGAACACCGAGGACCAAGCCCAACCATTCACTTACGTCTCTTCTCAACATTACCAAACCAGTGCAGTCAAACCTCTGCACTTACACCCTTTCATAACCCCGTGCCCCAAGGTACTTATGGGTTCATTATCAGTGTAAGCTTATTTCACGCATTCATCATCTAAGGACCACGACCATTTGTTCATAACAGTCATTACCAATTATATACAACATGTTCAAGCCAAGCTCATCATTATTCAACACATTTCCACTGTCAAGTACGTTCTCAATATTTCACATATTTAAGTCTTTCTCTAACCTCCATCAAATCACCTTGATTGAGTGCACCTTACTACACACTTTGTTCATTAAGGATCTAATCAACAAATGTCATTAACATATTTCACCTCAATCATTTATAGTCTAAATACCACAAACCTTAACGTTACTGTACTATGATCTCTCTACAAATACAAAACAAACACGAGAATTACATGTGCAGGAATAATTACTGTACAGTAATTTCAAACGGGGATTCCCGATGCTACAAGAATCTGGTGAAGGCGTTTAACCCCTCGTTGGAAAGGTATTTCCAAGTGCTGCGACTTTTGTGTTTAGACGAAAACCCAGATTTGGCTGCATCGTGACTGAAAACGGCCTTGAAGGCTGCTGCACACAGAAAATAGATTTCTGCGCGCATCTTAAAGCAGATCGGACGACATCGGTTCGTCTTCTTCCTTCAACCAAACTTTTAAATAACATCCAGGATTTCTCCTCCCTTATTCACCCTCATAAGGACACTTCTCTTCACGAAACCAGTCCACAAACTGCATTCGAAGTGAGGGAAAGGTTGAAGAATCTAATTCCTAGGACACAAGTCCTAGCATGACCTTTTCCTAGAAACCTTCTTCTCACAAATCAAGACCCTTTTGAGTCAATATCTCTCCTAGAAATAACTAAAGATCTAGCACCAAGGGAGAGGGTAAGAAGCTCACATCGTTTCCGATGTTTCCACCATTTCCAGCCATGGATCTTCTCACCCTTCTTGGCGACATCTTCTTCCCGCTGGTTGGTGTTCGTCCTTCACAGGAAGAAAATCGGCTCCAGCACCTTCTTCCTCTCCAGAAATTTCTTACAGGGATGGTTTGGAAGGAAGACTAGAAATGGCTGGGGTTTTCTCCCCTTTTCATATGAGAAATTGGGTAACTACATAGCCACGTGTCGGCCTGTCATTGGACCGCCAATCAGCTCAGTAAATGAGTCCCTTCGAAACGACGCAGCCGGAAAATTCGCCAAAACCCGAAATTGAACTACACGGGTCGGGACACGCCCGTCTCACTACCCGTGTACTGCTAGAGAGGAACGTGGTCGATAATTCGTCGAGCTCCGCTCGACGAATCGTCGAGCTGCTGCTTGGACAAACACGAGTAGGGACACGCCTGTGTCACTACCCGTGTCCTGCTCGGGTCTGGTAGACGAAGTTCCTAGAGCTCCGCTCGACGAATCGTCGAGCGGTAGTGTGGTAACACGCGGGTAGGGACACACCCGTGTTATTACTTATGAGCTCGACGAATCGTCGAGCTCAGCTCGACGAATCGTCGAGCTCAACATATGGGTAAGGGCACGCCCGTGTCACTACCCGTGTGCTGCTCTGGAAACAACAAATATTGCGCGCAGTTTCCAGAGAACCATACGGGTATGGACACGCCCGTGTCACTACCTGTGTCCTTCTCTGCAAATCTCACAAAGAAGACGCAAAGACACAAGAGTACCACACGGGTATGGACACACCCGTGTCACTACCCGTGTCCTATTCTGGAACAACTTCTCCTCCCTTACTCGAGTGCAAGCCTAACTGCCAGCACTCCCTGAGCCCAAGTCAACTCTCCTGACTTAAAAGTGCGCATGAGGGGCCTAGTGAGAATTGGGACGTTACAAATCCTATAAACAAAATGAAAGATTTCATCCCCGAAATCAGGCTAAGGTTATGGGGAGAGAATTGCACAAAATAAAATAAAATATGCATTTAAAATTACCTTGATGAAACAACTCCGGGTAGCGCTTTTGCATCAAGTCCACTGGCTCCCATGTATACTCCTCCTTCCAATGGTTAGACCACAACACCTTTACTAATGGAACACTCTTACGGTGCAAACTCCTTGTCTCGTTGTCTACTATCCGCATCGGCTTTAGTCGTACAAATCTATCAGTTTCTTCTGCTCCATCAATGGTGGGAATATGTTGATCGGGCCGCAATAGTGCCTTCCGGAGAGACGACACATGAAATACGTCATGAAGGTTCTCCAGCTCCGGCGGTAACTCCAACCGGTAGGCCAAAGGGCCAATTCTTTCCAATATCATGTAAGACCCAACGTACCTTGGACTGAGCTTCTTCACTCCACGTACTCGTGACACTCCATGCATCGGTCGGATCTTCAGGAACACTTTGTCACCCACCTGAAATTCTACCATCCAGTGATTTGTATTAAAATATTTAGTCTGCCAACTTTGAGCCTCAAGCATGTGGTCATGTATAAGTATAACAACCGCATCAATATCATCGATGTACTCAATCCCTAAAACCTTCGGGTCTTCATATTGCACCCATGACAAGGGGGTTCAACACCTTCTTCCGTAAAGGGCTTCATGGAGTGTCATCCCGATGCTTGCTTGGTGACTGTTATTATAGGAGAATTCCACGAGGGGTAACCCACGACTCCCCTCTATCCAACACATACAGTCTCAATAGGTCTTACAATGTCCTGATGGTACTATCAGACTGCCCGTCCGTCTGAGGATGAAATGATGTGCTAAAGGTAAGGCGCGAACCCAAATACATATGTACAACCTTCCATTCTTTAGAAGTAAAACGACCATCCCGGTCAGAAACGATTGTCTTTGGCACACCATGGTACCGTACAAACTACTCCACAAAGAGGCGTACCAAAACATCCACATGAGCCTCTTTCTTCATAGGGATGAACCTGGATACTTCTGTCAGGCGATCAACGATAACCCAAACCGAATCATTCCCTGAGCGTGAGAGAGGTAACCCGTGGACGAAGTCCATGGAGATATCCTCGAACTTCCACTTGGGGATGGGCAATGATTGTAATAATCTATCGAGGCTCCTGCATTCCGCCTTCACCCTCTGACAAGCCTCGCAATGTATAACAAAATATCTGACATCTTTCTTCATTCCCGGCCAACACATTGTCTTCTGCAAGTCGGCGTACATCTTGGCAACCCCAGGATGTACTGAATACTGAGTGCAATGTGCCTCTCTCAAGATATCTTCCCGAATTTTACCGCCTTTGGGAATGTAGAGTCGGCCTCGAAAATAAACGAGGTCGTCTTTTAGTGTATACTATTCGGTGGATCCACCCTCAACTGACTTAATCACGAGGGCCGGAGCAGCATCTTTTCCTTGCTCCGCCCGGATTCGGTCCCGAATATCACAGAATATACTCATGGTCGCCAAGTACTCTGTATACTTTTCTAAAAGGACTTTATAGACCAAAGTGATCACCATTTCCTCGAGCATTCGAGCTAATTCCATACTCATCAACCGAAACTCAGGGATCGAGTCCGATACTTTTCTGCTCAATGCATCAGCCACCGAGTTTGCTTTTCCAGGGTGGTAGTTCAAGGTGAACTCATAATCACACAAAAACTCCAACCAGCATCGCTGCCTCAAATTCAGTTCCTTCTGAGTGTGAACATACTTTAGATTTTTATGGTCAGAAAATATCTCGCAATGGACTCTATATAGGTAGTGTCTCCAAACTTTCAGGGCGAATACCACAACCCCCAATTCTAAATCATGAACTAGATAGTTGAGTTCATGCCTCTTCAATTGCCTTGAGGCATAAGCAATCACATGACCGTGCTGCATCAGTACCGCTCCCATCCCTTGATAAGATGCATCCATGTACACATGAAATCCTTCCTTACCAGACGGAAGTGCTAGGATGGGGGCGGAGGTAAGTCTATCTTTCAGTTCTTGGAACGCAACTTCGCACTGGGGTGTCCACTCGTATGACACACCTTTCTTCGTCAGGGTAGTAAGAGGAAGGGCAATCTTTGAGAACCCTTTTACAAACTTACGATAATACCGGTAAGTCCAAGGAAGCTCCGCACATCGGCCGCTGATTTCAAGGGCAACTAATCCCTCACGACACGCACTTTGGTCGGATCCACAGCTAGTCCAGCCCCACTGATCACATGGCCCAAGAAGGCAACTTCTTGGAGCCAGAATTCGCACTTGCTGAACTTGGCAAACAGGGCATGCTCTTTCAGCTTCCTCAGTACCAAAGTCAGATGCTCGACATGCTCTTCCTCTGTCTTTGAGTCGACCAAAATGTCATCGATGAAAAGGATGACAAAGATATCTAGATAAGGCTCGAACACTTTGTTCATCAAACTCATAAAAGCTGAAGGGGCGTTTGTGAGCCCAAACGGCATCACGGTAAACTCGTACAAACCATACCTTGAGCTAAAAGCTATTTTCTGAATGTCCTCCTCTTGTATCCTCAACTGATAGTACCCAGAGCGCAAATCTAATTTGGAAACCCAATGCGCTCCTACCAATTGGTCGAACAGATCGTCGATCCGGGGTAGCGGATAGGTGTTCTGTACCGTCAGTCGGTTGAGCTCCCGATAGTCTATGCATAATCGCAAGGTTCCATCCTTCTTTTTAACGAACAGAACAGGAGCTCCCTAAGGGGATGAGCTGGGGCGAACAAACCCAAATTCCACCAGTTCTTGCAACTAAACTCTAAACTCTGTGAGTTCCTTCGAGGCCATTAAGTAAGGGGTCCTGGAGACGGGCTTGGCACCTGGTACTAGCTTAATTTGAAAATCCACCACTCTATGCGGGGGTAATCCTGACAATTTCTCAGGAAATACCTCGGGAAAGTCCTGCACCACTCACACATCCTTCATATCTATTTTCATCTCTTTATGTTCAAAACATATCATGAAAACTTCTTCCCCCCTCACGTGTGCTTTCAAGGCCCGAATCAAAGATAATAACAAACGAGTTGCGAATTTCATACCTTGAAAGATGACATCAGTATCCCCATGTCTCAAGTAAATTCGCTTCTCCGCGCAGTCAATTCTTGCGTACTGCCAATTCAACCACGCCATGCCCACAATGAGATCGAATTCTGGCATTCTCAAAACTGTGACAGGGGTATCAAAGGCCTTTCCCCCAATGAGTATCTCCAATTCGCACTTAGCGGTTGCGGTCATCTCAGAGCCGTCTGGGAGGCGTACTTGTCGAGCAATACCAGTGAAGTATTGCACTCCTTCTAGGTCTTTAATGAAGTCCGCAGACACAAATGAGTGCAAGGCACCGATATCAAATAACATATAGGCCGGTTTCCCGCCGACCACCACGGTGCCTAAGTACCAACAGCAATACTCAAAACTAGATCTCTAGTACATCTTAAGGAACTTAAGGTTAATAATGAAGATGTGATAACTAACTGTAACATACCTGCAATCACCTTTTGAGTGTTCCGCTTATGTGTCATGTCCAGCACGAACACTTGATTTTGAGCAGGTCCGGGGTTTCCTCCTTGTGGTCCTCGTCCTCAACCACGCATATGTCCCCGCCCTCGAGGAGCTGCTGGAGGGAGAGCAAGAGGAGCATTTCCAAACAGCTGCGGACAGTAACGTCGGATGTGGCCTGGTTGGTTGCATTGGAAGCACACTCGCTAATTCCACCCCTCGGGATGCTGAAACTGTTGAAGCTGTGTAGGTGGAGGCAATGCTGGCGGCTGTGGAAACGGGTGCTCCATTCTAAAATTTCGGTGAAAATGCCTGCCACCTACCTGATGTCCTATTCCTCTTCCGTAGTCATGTCTCCTTCTGTTGTTAGGGCCAGCTTCCATCACACCCTCAACTGGTCTCTTACCACTTCCCAAGTGGTCCGCTTCTAGTCTTTTCGCCATGTCAATTATTTCCGCCAAGCTGGAGTCCGCTATAAACAAAAGGGCCTGCCTTAGGGGGTCCCACAGCCCTTTGTATAAGAGCTTAGCGTATCCTCTGTCATCCAAGTCACAAGAGTCAGCAAATCTCGCGAGATGTTGGAACTCTCATTGATACTCTGTAGCCGACTTTGATCCTTGCTTCAGCTGTAAAAATCTCTCTTCGAGTTCATCTCGAGCAGATGAGGGAATGAAGTGCTCTAAAAAGGCTCCTGAGAACTCGCTCCAGCTAATCTCCGTATAAACTCGCCCTTGAAAGATGGAGCACATGAGGGACTTCCACCACCTCTTGGCGTGCAGTTCAAGGAGTGTCACTACCAGGGTCACAGCCATATTGTTCAGACATCTAATTCCCGCCAGCAGTTCTTGTACAGTGTCGAGCCATTACTCTGTACGCACTGTCGACTCTATCCCAAGGTAGGCAGGAGGGGAGAGAGCTCGGACAGTGCTCAACCAATTGGAGCCCGGAGCTTGTTGTTGTACGGGAGCTTGTTAGGATGTAAAAGCATCCAAGATAGTTGTGAGCTGATACCATTTGTAAGACCCCCCCCCCCCCTCTCGGAACATAAAACACGGCATGAGGGGAGGTCTTATGCCCAGAACAGCCGCCTTGCTGTGGCACCAACACACATGTTGGTCTGCACCACAAGACGTCTATCATGTCGGCCATAAACAATACCAACCAATGTCAACCAAATCAAGAATATAAAACAGAAGTCAATCCACACATAAGTAAATTAGTCCAAAAGTACATCAAGGAAAAGAAGCTACAACAAGCTTCTAAAATATCAGAGTACGGGTACAACTTGCCCAAAGGGGCTACATCAAGAGTCTCTCAAACTCACTTTGGTGACTGACGGTAGTGACGACACCGTTCCTTCAGGCCCTGTCATCCTGTCCTGGCTGTCCTACTGCAAAATATGCGGCTGCTCTGACTGCGGAGTTTCCTCCTAAAAGGAAGACGTAACAACCATTAGTCAAAAAGACTAAGTGGCTTCACATCCGCTCCCCCAGTGACTCCTCGGCACCGGGCGGAGAAAGGAACAAGGATACAAAATATATAAGTAGAACAGAAGTACAAACAGGTGGTATAGGATGAACAATATCAATGTATATAAACAACATAATAAATGAGTAAACCATCTACTCTAGCAGTTCTACCATCTATAACAGTATAAAAATATAGAGGTACAACAGAAAGTAACTCAACTTATATGACTGCCCATACAGACATATAAGTTGAGGATCGACTCAGTAGTATAGTAACTCATCGTATAAGAGTGCCCATACAAACTTATACGATAAGGATCTTGTGTATGCAATGTAATGTAATGATATGAATGCAATGCAATGACTCACCCATGAACACGCACATGCAATTGCTATATTGACACAGACTTGTACTTCCCACTTTTCGAGCATGTATCTAACCTCTCAGGCGTCAACAGTCGTGGCCAAGCAGTGACAGTGGAGTGGGCTTCTCCACTACTAGGCGGGCATCCACACTACCAAGCCTAGGCCTCCATACGCCTCAATGCTAAGAACACAACAGCGGAGCTCCCATGCTTACTACGGCTCAACGGGAGTCTCGGGTAGATGTGCACCGAGAACCAAGCCCCGAACTGGCCCATGTTGTGACCCAGAAGGAGCCTCGGAAAAAGCACGAGGACCAAGCCCAACTGTCCACTTGGCACAGAAGGAGCCCCGGGAATGTGCACCGAGGACCAAGCCTAACTGCCTAAAGTCTATCTGTTAACTCCCGTCGGTATGATGACTGGCGAGCCCGTAGACCTGCCACACTATCCTTAACCCAGGATTACGACACCGCGTGTCGACTCACACAGCATACAATTTCACATCATCATGGCACGGAAGGAGACTCAGGAATGAACACCAAGGACCAAGCTCAACCATCCACTTACGTCTCTTCTCAACATTACCAAACCAGTGCGGTCAAACCCCCGCACTTCCACCCTTTCACAACCTCGTGCCCCAAGGTACTTATGGGTTCATTATCAGTGTAAGGCTATTTCACACATTCATCATCTAAGGACCACGACCATTTGTTCGTAACAGTCATTACCAATTATATACAACATGTTCAAGCCAAGCTCATCATTATTCAACACATTTCCACTGTCAAGTACGTTCTCAATATTTCACATATTAAAATCTTTCTCTAACCTCCATTAAATCACCTCGATTGAGTGCACCTTACTACATCATTTGTTCATTAAGGATCTAACCAACAAATGTCATTTACATATTTCATCCCAATCATTTATAGTCTAAATACCACAAACCTTAACGTTACTGTACTATGATCTCTCTACCAATACAAAAAAAATATGAGAATTACTTGTGTGAGAATGATTACTATATAGTAAATTCAAATGGAGATTCACGAGGCTACATGAATCTGGTGAAGGCATTTAACCCCTTGTTGGAAAGGTATTTCCAAGGGCTGCGAGTTTCGTGTTTAGTCAAAAGCCCAGATCTGGCCGCATCGTAACTGAAAACGGCCTCGAAGGCTGCTGCACGCAGAAAATAGATTTCTGCGCGCATCTTAAAGCAGATCGGACGACATCAGTTCGTCTTCTTCCTTCAACCAAACTTTTAAATAACATCCAGGATTTCACCTCCCTTATTCACCCTCATAAGGCTACTTCTCTTCACGAAACCAGTCCACAAACTGCATTCTAAGTGAGGGAAAAGTTGAAGACTCTAATTCCTAGGACACAAGTTCTAGCATGGCCTTTTCCTAGAAACCCTTTTCTCACAAATCAAGATCTTTTTGAGTCGATATCTCTCCTAAAAATAACTAAAGATCTAGCAACAAGGGAGAGGGTAGGAAGCTCACCTCATTTCCTGCGTTTCCACCATTTCCAGTCATGGATATTGTCACCCTTCTTGGCGGCATCTTCTTCCCACTGGTTGGTGTTCGTCCTTCATAATAAGAAAATCGGCTCCAGCACCTTCTTCCTCTCCAGAAATTTCTTACAGGGATGGTTTGGAAGGAAGACTATAAATGGCTAGGGTTTTCTCCCCTTTTCATGTAAGAAGTTGGGTAACTGCATAGCCACGTGTCGGCATGTCATTGGACCGCCAATCAACTCAGTAAATGAGTCCCTTCAAAACGACGAGGCCGAAAATTCGCCAAAACCCAAAATTGAACTACACGGGTAGGGACACGCCCGTATCACTACCCGTGTCCTACTCGGGAGGAACGTGGTCGACGATTCGTCGAGCTCTACTCGACGACAAACACGGGTAGGGACACGCCCGTGTCACTACCCGTGTCCAGCTCGGGTCTGGACGACGATGTTCGTCGAGTTCCGCTCGACGAATCGTCGAGCGATAGCGTGGTCACACACGGGTAGGGACACGCCCGTGTCACTACCCGTGTCCTGCTCGGGTATGGTCGATGATGTTTGTCGAGCTCATCTCGACGAATCGTCGAGCTAAGCACACGGGTAGGGACACGCCCGTGTCACTACCCGTGTCCTACTCTGAAACAACAAATATTGCGCGTAGTTGCCAGAGAACCACACGGGTATGGACACTCCCGTGTCACTACCCGTGTCCTTCTTTGCAAATCTCACAAAGAAGATGCAAAGACACTAGAGTACCATACAGGTATGGACACGCCCGTGTCACTACCCGTATCCAATTCTGGACCAACTTCTCCTCCCTTACTCGAGTGCAAGCCTAACTGCCAGCACTCCCTGAGCCCAAGTCAACTCTCCTGACTTAAAAGTGCGTACATGGGGCCTAGCGCGAATTGGTACGTTACATCTACGTCCTTCCTGCAAACAAGCCTTGTGCGAAGCGGCCTGATGCCCGCCTCGTGCCAGTAATTCTCTCTCACCTACAAAGTGTAACGAGAAGCTGTCTGTCGCTATCGATTCTTCGTGAAAGTTCTAATCGCCATCAAATAGTGAAGTTCGATTGGCACAGACCCGATCACATGGTTTTTTACCCAGTTGAGGTATTTTTCCACGTCAAAATCGCACTATGTACCTACTTTCTGACTGATTGCGTGCTCGACCGCTCCCAGGTTAAGACAGCCAAATTTAGACCGGTTTAGGAGCGCCGAGTTACACTTCAACAAGAGTAAAGATTTAAATTATGACGGATATCGGTCGGTTACATCACAACCCTGAAATTATAATCGTATAAAAAATTTCTGTGCTCACTTTCTACAAGTCACTACTCCCAAAATTTATGGTGAATTTGATGGAATTCCCCAAAAATCTATCTGAGTCAAACCCAGGTTAACTAGAATGATTCGGCTTAACCGTATAGGACTTTATCCAGGCCAGATCAAAACTAGAAGCAATGCAAGAAGGTGTGCCCTTCCGGAGGAGCACATGTGTGAAAGAGTTCACAAGGATGAATCGTGTGTTCCCACACATGTACATCCTTGCGCTCATGTGTGGTATAGGCCGCACACATGGGTGTGCGAAATTGGTTGCATGCATGCATGCACGATACTGGTTGTGCGTTTATGCATGCAACACTAACTATGTGAACCTGTGCGCTAACACATACGACACATCACATGCGTATATGCTCGTAGCACATGCCACACGCTCCTGTGGGTGGTTATGCCATGCAACGTGCATGCCAATGCATGTGCGCACCACGTATCATGTTAGTGCTTGCTCATACGCATCCTCGTGAGAGCTCACACCTTCTTGTATGCACGCCTCTTTCCACGCATCTTCGTCGTTTCCACTACCTCATCAGTAAGCTTGCTCGGGCCGCCCGGATTGTCCGGGGTGCATGATCGTCATTTTCCAGACTTGGTGATCTAGGTGAGCATAATTGTGTATCCATATTCATTCATTCAAGTTCAAATGATACACAATTACCAGTGTGTTTCCCAGGAAAGCGATAATAATGCCCCAAGCCTTCACTTAAAGACAGACAATCAAAGAGGGAAGACAAAGACCTGAAGTTTTTCAACAAAGACTTGACACTCTGATAGCTCTTCTACTCAATTCTAACTCTAACATATCTTCTACTCAGTTTTCGCTATGACAGCTCTCCAGATTAATTCTGACTCTAACAGCTCTCCTGCTCAATTCTGACTCTAACATCTCTCATGCTCAGTTCTGAATTTGACAACTCTCTTACTAAGTTCCAACTTGAATAGCTCTCATGTAAGACCCCCCTCCCGGAACACAAGACACAGCCGTGGGGAGTCTTATGCCCAGTACAGCTGTCTTGCGATAGTGTCAGTACATGGGCTAACATGTACCACAAGACGCCTATCCTGCCGGCCATAATCAATATCATACTACCAACATATCAATAAAAGAAAATCAAGTCCAAGATCCACAATCAGTATATAAAAGTCCACCAGAATGCAATAATAGGACATCAAAAAAAAATCTCGTATTAACATTAGAATACTACGAGGTATTGCTTGTAGGCTACATCACAACTTCCTCACTCACATTTGACGGTACGAAGGCAACGTAGCATCAGACCTTGTCTTCCTGGCATGGATGCCCTCCTGCATGGGGTGCTACTGTTATTTCACCTAAAAAATATAAGTAGCAACTGTTAGTTATAAAGACTAAGTGACTTTACATTCTCTCACCCTGACGACTATTAGGCACCGGGTGGAGGAAATAAAGATGAGACACAATATAATCAGTAAGCACAAATAAGCAGATGATAGACATTAAGCTAGCAGTTAATAGAAACATTAATAACAATGTGAGGATAACAGAATAAGTAACAAAAAGAGGTATCAACATGTATATAAGAGCGCGTCTGTACTAGCATCGTATCGAATCATATGTATAAAGTTTAACTTATAAAAATACTCATACAAATTTATAAGTTAAGGATCAGGTTCAACATAAAGTAACTCATAATATAAAAGTGCTCATACAAATGTATATGATGAGGGTCTTATGCGGTGCAATGCAATGCAATATGATATGATGACTCACTCATGCTTACACACACACTCTGTTTGCTCTGTCGACATAAACTTCTTTACTCCATCCCTTTGTTCACCTTGGGATGACGTCCCTTTGAACACCTCGGGATGTCTTAGCCATTTCACAATCCACATCCCAATGTTCACCTTGGGATGACGCCCCTTTGAGCACCTCAGGACGTCTTAGCCATTTCAGAATCCACATCCCTATGTTCACCTCGGGATGGCGCCCCTTTGAGCACCTCGGGACGTCTTACCAATACACAATACACCAACGTGCTATCAAGCACCCAAAGGCCTCCTTACATGTCCTTATAAAACATCCAAGGATACAAACGTATCCTATATTTATCAATAAGTCGTCACACATCGAGTGATGTGTTGTTGTAACACCTCACAACAGTACGAGCAAAACATGAGAATACTTTTCCAACGATCCTTCAGGGCATCGTATATCAAACAACATGGTGAGATCACATCCTTACATATGCCCAGCAAACCTACCTGTTATTACTATTGTCCAATATATTATTGTGGCATATTTATAATTATAATAACGCAAACTTCCGAATGTGAGACAATCAACTAATAAATATTTATTTGAATGATCTTACTATATCCGTATTTGTTGAAATTCATATGATAGATCAAGACTATCATTTTAAAACATTTCCCCAAGATTTCAGCTCATTCAGACATCATGGTAATCATTTATGACATAACTATTTATAATGTTATAATGTCTATATCTTAGCGATTACTTATTCAAAAGTTATGAAACTCGACAGGGATGATAACAACATTGTCAAGTATATGTCTAATAATAAAATATGATCACTTAGTAAGTTTCATCACAAATTTCATAACTCCCCACCATGGGGATTACCATGATTAATATGTAATTTTGTATATTATTCATTCTAAGCCATCAAACATTCATTATGTCTGAACACCTAGGTAAAAGGAGTGGTGTTACTAAGGTAATCATCCGTCGAACGTATTATCATGAACCATATAATCCTCGGGGGTACATACCTTTTCACCCCAATATCATTGAAGAATTATTCATGAAGTAGATGATTAAGTATTCTATTTTTACGGGTACCGTCAAGTCGTGTCTTATCATCATGAGAGCATGTACAAATGATCTCCAATAAACTTGTTTATGTTCACTACATGATTTACCCCAATATTTAAATCAACCACCTTCAATATCATATTAGAATCATAATAAAAATCTTTATATACAATATAAATTAGTACTTACTATTTTGCTACACATATTAACTACTTTGCCTAAAGTATCATGCATATACTTTTTTCACCTAGAGCGTCATCCAACGAGTGATTAATTAAGTGGTCATATCAAACCCAAATCCCCTAAAGTTTTTACCATATGTCATGGTTAGCATCTTGAGCGTTTTCACAAAATTTCAGTTCATTCGGACAATATAATAATTATTTACGACAGAATAATTTATAACTTAATATTGGCAAAATCATAGCAGGTATATAACCGAAAACTATGAAACTCAACAGGGGTGTCCATATTGTCTTCAAGCATTTATCTACCAATTATCAAAAGCTTCTGATAAATATTTTTAGAGAAATTCATGAAACATCAAAATTTATATGTTTGTGCCGTTGTTTGCTAAAATAGAAATTAAAAGAGCTACAGTTCACCCAAAAGAATGTTTCACCCCCAATCTCTAAAAGATTCTGTAAGCTTTACAACTTTCATGTTGAGTTTGAGGTCTAGGTCTAAGTGCATCATACCTAAAACGTGACTCGAAGTTTGTCGCGCACACTAGACAAATTCTATCTACCAATATTTAATATAATATGCACGGATCTAAAAGTTGATCGGAAAACATCCGATCATCTTCTTCCTCAAGCCTGGGGCTGTGATTTGCCCGACGTGGAGCCTAATAAAACTCTCACATCAGCTACCCTATTTCCCCGTTCGACCAACCAACACCACCACCCTTCCTCGTATATGAGGTGCATCGACGGGCGGCGTGATGGTGACGTTGCAGATGCGGCCGTTGATCCCCGTCATAGAGAGTTCGTGGATTGGGATGATCGTTTCAGCAAGCTCGAGGATGAGATTCTACCACGACGCCTTTCGCCATCGCCGCTACATGTTTTGCACGACGTCCGCCGCCATGAAATAAAAACATAAAATTATAAATTAACTATTTATAATTATATATTATTTAGCAATTTATTTATTTTAAGCATTTTGTGTATTTTAATTTCATGCATTGGATTTTTGAATTTTAATTCATGTAAGATGGGTGCTTATAACCATCTCTTATATTTCTATTTCATGTCATGTAATGATGGGCGCATATAACCATCATAGATTTATCTTATTTTCATGAATGGTGGCGATGGAGTGGTGTAGGCTATATATAGCCATAGTTATGAAGAATTTAGCAGAGAATGAATGAAAAAATTGAAACCCTAAGGGCCCATTCGTTTGCACCGTTTTCACCTAGCGTTTTCGTTTTGAGTTTTCGCGGACCAAATGTTGGCGTTCGTTTCACTATGTTTTGCACCATTTTCGTTTTGAGATGAAAACGCTATGTTTTATTTTCTTCTAAATTTGCCTGCCCCCAAAACCGACCTGAAGAGGTCCGTTTTGGATGGTTTTGAGAATAGACGGTTCTTCCCTTCTTCCCAGCGGGCGAGCTTTCTTCTGTCGAACGAGCTTCAGAACGTCGTCGATTTTCTTTCCGATCATTGATGTGAGTTTTCTGCCGACCATTCACCCTGCCGGTGTGCAGCGGTCGTACTCGGGCACCGTTCGGGTCAAACCAGTACTGAACGCTCCCGTTTGTAATCTCCGGCTAAATCCGTTTCCAGCTTCGGCTTCGGCCAGCTCTTCGTGCCCCAAAAGAGGGAGATCAAAGAGAGCGCTTGTGCAGTGAAGAACAACTCCAACTGCAGCTCTAATGGCGCTTCAGAAGTAGGCTATTCTGTTTGCTTCGATGTAAAAAATCATCCCTCTTTCGTTGGGCTAGCAACCGTTATTTCAATTTTTCTCCTGCCATGGCTTAGTTCTCTCATTCTCAAATTCTGATCTGTATGTTTTAAGCTTTGACAGAGATACTTGTAACAGTAGATGATGCAGTTCGTGTACTTTTAGGTTTCGTGCATGTCTCTTCTTCTGTCTTCTTCCCGGTAATAGCAGCTTCATTTTTTCGGTGAAGCTCAAATTGAAAACTATGAGTCAAACGAACATAAGTTTTTGTTTTGCTTCAAAACGGAATTAAAAATCATTTTGCAAACGAACATAAGTTTTCATTTTGCCTCAAAATGAAAATACTTGATTTTTTTGAAACGAAAACCGTAAATGAAAACGGTGCAAACGAACGGGTTCTAAAACTATTTGAGATTTTCCTCCTCCTCCTTGCCTAGTTCGGCCCTCCCTCTTTCTCTCCTCCCTTGGTCGCCGGACACCTCCCTTCCCCTCTCTTTTACTCGGCCTCTTCCCTCTCCTCCGCCTCCTCCCTCTACAAGTTCTCCAACTAAATAGCCTCCTCTCCCTTTCAACAAAACCGGCCACCACCTTCAATACCAATCCCGAGCCCCACCCTCCTAGCTAGGGCTGATATCGAGTCGAGTTCGAGCGATTTTGGCTCGGCTCGAAATCGAAATTTTCGACTCGAACTCGGCTCGAAATCGAAATTGATTTCGAGTCAAGTCGGCTCGACTCGAAATGGCTCGATTCTGAGTCGGCTCGAAATCGATTTGAGTCGGCTCAAAATCGAATCGAGTCGGTTCAAAATCTAATCAAGTCGGCTCAAAATTTAGTAATTTTTCATTTTATTCATATTTTGCTCAAAATAAAATTGGGCAACCTATAAATTTAGTAAATAAAACACTTAAAACCTTCATTCTTTTTATTAAGATTTAAATTTTGTTATTTTTAATCTTAAAATAAGAATATATTAATAAATACATAATTTTTGTAATTAATTCAAGTTGATTCGAATCATATTTCAAGCGATTCTGGGCTGGCTCGAAATCAGATTCGAGTCAAGCTGAATCGACTCAAATTGAGTCAAAACAATTTTAGCCGATTTCGATTCGACTCAATTTTTGAAAAATTTTCGAGCGATTTCTGAGTTTCCAATAATATGCTCAACCCTACTCCTAGCCGCCAACCACCTCTTCCCCTTCTTTTATTTTCGGCCACCCTTCCACCACCCTCTAGCCGCCACTTCCCTCCAACCCGAGCCACCCCAACTCAAGAAAAAAAAAACATGACCTCCATCATTTCCACAAATCTGACCACCTTCAACAACACCAAAACCCGACCGCCTTGTTTCCCCTCCTTCCTCCTTGGTTTATTCCCACCACCTTTTCTCTCTCCATTGAATACATAATTTGGGCCATTCAAAGTGACACCCTCTTCTAGGGTTCTTGCAAAAAGGATAACGGCTTGCGATTGCATCGTTCGGTGTGGATCCGTGGTTTGCGTGCAAATAGAAATCAACCACCGTCGTGAGCGCATCCTCCACTCAATATCATGGACGGACTTCTTGGGGTTTGGGTAACGAATTCTCAAACCAACTATTGTGTGATTTCTTCTAATATTAATTGTGAGATTTGGTGGAACTAGAAGGCTAGTTAATTGTCCTGATTTATATTGAAATCGTGCTAATTAAAATCTGAATTTTAAGCGTTACTTGTCCAAATATTTTTCGGATAAATTGGAGCGGGTAGATCTCGTGAACACTAGAAGAAATCGGGTTCATCACCCTTGATTTCTCCTTGAGTTCAAGTGATTTGATATACCCTCATATTAATTAATTTTTGGTATTGACTTGGACTTTATTTTA
Organism: Platanthera guangdongensis; assembly: GCA_039583875.1. Taxonomy (NCBI): domain Eukaryota; kingdom Viridiplantae; phylum Streptophyta; class Magnoliopsida; order Asparagales; family Orchidaceae; genus Platanthera; species Platanthera guangdongensis. Next base: position 29,639,013 of record CM077153.1, on the reverse strand, counting down.
AATTGCATTTTTAGTCCGGATCCTCTCTTATTGGTTTGTGATTTGTTTGTGTATAATTTTAATTTGAATTGCTAATTGTACGGATCGGGTAGGTCCTATTCGCTTGAGCGAACATTGACCTTTAGCCCTTGTTCAATCTATAAAAGGGGTAGCGTCCCTTTGTGTTGTTTGATGTTGAAAACTGTGTCACTAATTACTTGAGTAATCGGTAGTGTTAATTAAAGAAACCGCACGCGACACATTTGTTTTAATTGTCGAAACCAAGAGAGCGTAGTTTAATCCGTCAAAACCATGGGCCTGCATTACGGCAAATCGGCGGTCGGCGGTGACTGGAATAAATAATCAGAAAAGAAAATTTTAGCCATCACTCCATGACTTACTCTCAAATCAAACTCAATTGAGTTCGATGTCTAGCCTAGTTTTGATCTAAGAAACTAACACCAAGGGAGAGGGGAGGAAGCTCACTGAGTGTCCATGCATGCTACCCACTAGCCACGTATGCGACGTTTGCGTGTTGCTCCAGTCCATGGTCGGATCTCGCCTATCCAAACCTCGTCAAACGTCATTGAAGATTTGTCATCCTTAGATCTCGGCGGAGGGGATGGCTATTTCGGCCATGGGAGAGGTGGTCGGATAGCAAAGAGGATGCATATTATCAGCCATGTACGAAGGTAGTTGTCGGGCTTGGTTCTGGAGATTGTCGGTCGGAGAAGGTCCTGGAGGTGTGATGAGAATAAAAACAGAGTGGGTGATGTGTGGAGTAGAGAGAGATAGGTTGTAACCCTCACCGGCGAGGATTCCGGCGAGAGTCACTGCTTCCACTTACAGCTAGTGAAGGAAATGAAAAAAAAGAAAACATAAACTTCGTTTTAAAAGTTCTTCGTCTCTAGTACAAGCATACCATAGATATAAATACTATTACTACTACTAGTGACCGTTACAAAAGAGCCGTTACATGGCCGGCTGGATGCATTCCTGAGATATATTGTATGGCTTCCCGATGGCAGAGTTTGTAGCTGTTACATCACTTCCCCGTCTCTAGAGAAACGACCGCGTTGCTTTAAACATGTGCCTCCTTCCTCCGATTGAATTGTGTGAATCGGCGAGCTGGGATTTGTCATCGGTGAGATCGGCGTTGCCGTGGTATGTTCCCTATCATTGGTAGCTGGAGCGTCTTGTGGAAGAGTTGTCGCCGTGATCGTCGGAGAGTGTATGCTCCCGGAGTCCGGGCGGGCGACTAGATTGCGGGAGGTTCTTTCATCCCTTTATCTTCATAGTTGTTTCTCTAGGTTGATAGTGTTGTTATCTCTGTGTTGTTCTCTTGACCTGCAATAGGTGGAAGCGCGTGAGTGTTTTGGTGAAATTGAAAAGATAAGTGTACCTGATTAGGAAGGAATTCCACATCTTCCCATGAATTGTCTTCAGGTGGCAATCCCTCCCACTGAATTAAGGCCTGATGAACCTGCTTACCCTGACGCCAGATTAAACGTTCATCTAAGACGGACAATATGTCATTTATTGGGTGATTATTTTCATCCAACGGTGGTAAATGGTGAATCCTGTTTTCGTTTGATGCATAATAGGGTTTTGGTAATGACACATGAAATACCAGATGGATTCGTGAATAGTCGGGTAGTTGTAGTTTGTAAGCTAATGGATTTACCTTTTTTGAGGATTGTGAAGGGCCTGTAATACTTTAAGTTGAACTTAGCATATTTTTGAGTTTGTAAGGATAATTGTTTATTGGGGTGGAGTTTTAATAGCACGAGATCGCCTTCATTAAACTGAATTGGAGTTCGTTTCTTGTTTGCAGTTGTTTGGATGCGGTGTTGGGCTCATTGGAGGTTCAAGAGTAGTTGTGCTAATAATTTATCCCTTTCTTCCAGTTGTGCTTGTACGGTTTGTATTGGATTATTATCGTGAACTTGTCGAACTAATGCAGGTGGTTTTCGATCAAACATAGCTTCAAAAGACGTCATATTGGCTGACGAGTGATATGTTGTTTTGTAATAAAATTCAGCCCAACTTAGTAGCTTGGACCAGTGCCTAGGATTTTGATGAGCGAATATCCTCACATATTGGTTCAAACATCTATTCACACGTTCCGTTTGTACATCTGTCTCTGGATGGTACGCGGAGCTATAACTGAGCTTGGTGCCTTGATGTGTGAATAATGCTTTCCAAAACTTGCTTAAGAAAACAGGATCGTGATCGGTGATGATTGTGTTTGGCATGTCATGCAGTTTCCCGATATGATCCTAGAACGCTCAAGCTACAACCGGTCCGATTAATGACGTTAATTGGGCAAAGTGTGCTCCCTTCGTGAGGCGATCAACTACCACCAATATATTGGTATAACCTTCCGAAGATGGTAAATGCGTGATAAAATCCATGCACAAATCCATCCAGATTTGTGTGGGGATAGGCAACAGCTGAAGCAGTCCTAAAGGATGGTGGTTCGTCCCCTTCCCCTTTTGGCATAAATCGCACGCCTTGATATAATGTTTAATTTCTTGGGTCATTTTGGGCCAATAGTAACTTGAGCGTAAATGATAATAGGTTGGCTTCACTCCGGAATGTCCACTTGTGTGTGGCGCATGTGATTCTTGTATTAATTGATGACGTAGTGGGCTGATTGTAATGTAGAGGGCTTTTTTGAAACATAACTTTTGGTCGGAAAGAGTCCAAGCCGTTGGTGTGGTCGAATCCTTAAGTAAGCGGTGGCGAATAGTTTTTGCTAAACGATCTGTTTGATACTACTCCCTTAATTTGTCGAAGTTCTTACAGATATTATACGAACAAGTTAAAGTATTCAGCGTTTGATTGTGTTCCGGTAGGCGGGATAAGGCGTCCGCCGCTGTATTTAGTTGTCCTAGTTTATACTCGATTTTAAAGTTGAAGCCTAATAGTTTTGAAAGAAAACATTGCTGAGAAGGGCTATTTAGCAATTGGGTGGTCAAATGATGCAGCGTCTGATGATTCGTGCGTATGATAAAGGGGGGCCCGAGCAAATATTGTCGCCATTTATCCAGGGCCGTTGATATTGCTAACAACTCTTTGTCATATGTTGATTTATTTTTCTCCTTAGTTGTTAGTTTCTTACTAAAATAGGCTAAAGGATGGCTATTTTGTGACAAGATTGCTCGAATTCCACATCCTGATGCGTCAGTTTCTATTGTGAAGGGTTGTGTAAAATTCGGTAATGCTAGGACTGGGGCGGAAGTTAAGTATGTCTTAAGTTGTTCGAATGCCCTTGCGGCTTGTTCGTTCCAAACAAATACGTGTTTGGTTAAAAGATCCGTCAACGGAGCTGCTATGGTGGCATAGTGTTTAATAAATCTTCTATAATTACCTGAGAGCCCTAAGAAGGATTTTAATTGCTTAGCGGTAGTCGGGGTTGGCCATTGTAAGATAGTGGAGACTTTTTCCGGATGAGGGCTTATACCCGACACAGTGATGATGTGGCCCAGAAATTCGATTGTAGAAACCATAAATTTACATTTGGTAAGCTTTACGTAAAAGGAATTCACACGCATTGTAGAAAGTATGGTGGTTAGAGTATTTATGTGACTTTGCCAATCGCGACTATAGATTAAAATGTTGTCGAAGAAGATAACTGCGAATTTCTGTAAAAATGGTTGAAACACCTTGTTCATTAATGATTGAAAAGTTGCGGGGGCGTTAGTCAGGCCGAATGACATCACTACAAATTCATATAATCTCTATGGTGTACGAAAAGTAGTCTTGTAGATGTCATCGGGATGCATACGCACCTGGTGATATCCTGATTGTAAGTCTAGCTCGGAGAATAGAGTAAAGCCATGCAAATCATCAAATAATTCCTCGATCGTCGGCATAGGGAAAGCGTCACGTGCAGTCACTGAGTTTAAAGCGTGGTAGTCCACACGGAATCACAATGTACCATCCTTTTTTCTTTATTAGGAGAACCAGTGACCTAAATGATGATGTACTTGGTCGAATCAGTCCTTGAGCTAACATTTCTTCCACTAGTCGATCAATTTCTGTTTTTTTGGTAGTACGGATAACGATATAGTATCACCCTGATAATAGTATACGGGGGTTGTAATGGTATTTTATGGTCACAGTCTCTTGGTGGGGGTGGGCTATTTGGTTTTTGAAAAAATATCTTGAAATTACGTAATAATGGAGTCAGTTTTGGATGTGCAGACGTTGGGGTGGGTACATCTCGGTGTCCGGTTTGAAGAGAAAAAAACTTAGTACCGAAGTTGAAATAGAATCCTGCAATACTAGTTTGCTTATTTAGCTCCGGGAAATGGGATCGGATACTACCGACCGAATTCCTTGAAGGCAGATAGTTCGATTGTATGTTGAAATGTTATATGCTTGTCTTTATAATTGGTGGTGACGTCGCCTAGGGAGTCCACCCAAACCATACCTAACACAATATTGGAGCTAAATAGATCTATGATGAATAAGTTTGTGGAAAACGGTGTTTGTGAATCGCAATTTCCATGTTTTGGTATATGCCCGCACACGTCATGAATTATCCATTCCCCACGTGCACCTTGAAGGGTTTGATGACGGTAATTGGTGCGTGTAGGAAATTAGCGACCCGTTGAGAAATAAAATTCGTGGAACTACCGCAATCTACTTGTATCTGTACTGGGTGCATTAGGAGAAATCCTTCAACTCTGATGGATTGGATAGAAAATGTCCCGATTAGCGCGTGATATCTGATCTCATACCTCTGACCTGACGAGGGTAATTGGTCCAGAGGATCGTCGAGTTCTGATGGGTATGCCGGGTCAATCGAGTCGATAATGTCATCGTCCATATAAAGACAAGAAACTTTATTTTTACAACGGTGGCCCGGTGGATAACGTTCGTCGCAGGTGTAACATAAACCATTTTCCCTTTTATGTTGAAGTTCCGCGGGTGCTATCTGTTTGTATCCTAGTTTAACATTTAGTAGCTGTCTAGGGCTGTGCGACATGTGTGGCGGCGTGTTAAATGGTATGTGGTGTGTCCTAGTCTCCTTCAGCCATTGCTCTTTGTACAGTTTGGCGAGGTTAAAAGCTTCATCTAAGGTATATGGCCGGTGAGTGATCACGCTTCGTTGAATTGTTGGATTTAAGCCCGCAATAAAAATGGACCTTAGTAATTCTAGAGGTAACTCGTCGATTTGGGTGGCCAATTCTTCGAATTTGACTTTGTAAGTCATAACGGTGGTTTCTTGGCGTAGTAATGTGATTTTAATCATCGGATCCTCGAATGAGAAGGGTCCAAAGCGCGTAAAGAGAGCGAATTTAAATTCATTCCAATTAAAATACGCCCCGTCGGGATTCAAGGATTCATACCAGCGTGATGTTGGGGGATCCAAGTGCATTGTGATAATAGACATATAGGCTGAATATGAAATGTTATAAAAAGGGAAATAATGTTCCGCTTTTTTAATCCAATCTGTTGGGTCCCCATTCTTGAATCGAGGAAAATGAAATTTTACCTGACCGAAGGAGGAAAAAGTGGCGGTCGGGTTTGTACCGTGAGCTGTTGATGAAAAGTTAACACTGCCTTCTCAATATGAATGATGTGCGGCCTGTGCGTTGTTAAGATTCCAATGTTGGAGTGGAGCCTGTCCCGGTGTCGGTCTGAACCCTGTTGGCATTACTGAACCCTGACTGAAAAGGGGAGTTGGGGGAAAATGGTAGTGCGCTAACCCCGCCGCTCTCAACTGTCCTGGAAGAGTGGGTAGCGTGATGGAGCCAGGAGTGTGCACCGAAAAGAAGCCCTGTGCACCATAGTTTAAACCATGCGTTGTTCCGAGAAGGATTGGTAATTGGGCGCCCATGCTCATACTGATTCCCTCCACGAAGAATGGCAATGGATGCTGCAGGCCTACTGTGGTAGATCCTCGAAGCAGACTGGTCGCCGGGTTGGCTGGCAGAGGTAGGCCTATTGATGATGAGGAAGGCCCCAAAGGACCTTCTGGCTGGTAATGAAGGTGGTCCCAGCCGCTATCCGGTGGACCGATTGGGTTTGCTTTTGGCAAGGAACTCAGTGCTTGTCGCAACGACTGGAGATCATGGGAGCAATGTTCGGAGGACTATTGAAGTGTCAAGGTAAGCTTCCGCATTTTGGCCTCCAATCGGGAGAACATTTACGTCTGCTCCTCGTGGTGCTGATCCATGGCCTTCCAGATTTCTTGTTGGCCGGTGCAAGATTTTCAGGCGCATATTCGGCGGAGGATCGGTACTCGCCATTGCAAGAGGTTCAACAAGAGCACCAATCTAACCCTCACCGGCGAGGATTCCGGCTAAAGTCCGCTTCTACCTACAGCTTGCTAAGGAAGTGAGAAAAGGAAAGCATAAACTTGGTTTTAAAAGTTCTTCGTCTTTATTACAAGCATACCAGAGATATAAATACTATTACTACTACTAGTGACCGTTAAAAAAGAGCCGTTACATGGCCGACCAGATGAATTCCCGAGATATATTGTATGGCTTCCCGTTCGCAGAGTTTGTAGCTGTTATATAGCTAGGTAGAGTGAGATATCTGGAGAGGAAAACAAATGGAGAGAGAGATCCAAGGATTGGAGGTTGCCGGAGGTGGCGCCGACTCTTGAGATCTCGACAGAAATGGTGCTCGACCATGGTGCTTGTAGAGGTGGCTGGAGGTCCTGCCAGAGTGAGGTTGTCGGCCAGGATCGGGAAGTGGCCGGCCTTGGCTATAGAGAGAGAAAGCTAGAGATCTCAAGTAGAAGGTGGGGTTTTTGGCCATGAGAGAGTTGTAGAGAGATAGAAAAAGGGAAAGTTGGAGAGAGAGGGGTGTGTTGCAGATGGAGGGCTGCTGGGAGGAAGAGGACACGACATTTCTAAACCTAAACCTACGCGTGTGTGTGTGTGTGTGTGTGTGTGTGTGTGTACGGGCATCTTCTCACGGGCTACGCCCGTGCTCGATGCTCTCGGGTAGCCTTCGGAAGCATCAGGCGGGCTTCATCTGCCTGCGCACGGGCTACGCCCATGCTCGATGCTCTCGGGCTGCCTTCGACCGCATCATGCGTGCGAAGATCCTGGCGTTTGAGATCCTGCAACGCCTGATCATTGAGCAGGTATTAAGTGCAATTAGTGCACTCAATGCCTGATGAACAAGCATTGAGTGCACTGAGTGCACTCAATGCCTGATCACTCAACATGCGTTGAGTGCACTAACTCAACGCCTGACCACTCAATAAGCGTTGAGTGCACTCACTCAACGCCTGACCACTCAATAGATGTTGAGTGCACTCAGTGCACTCAATGCCTGACCACTCAACAGTCATTGAGTGCACTCAGTGCACTCAACGCCTGACCACTGAACAGGCATTAAGAGCACTCAGTGCACTCAACGCCTGATCGCTCAACAGGAATTGAGTGCACTCAGTGCACTCAACGCCTGATCATTCAGCAGGCGTTGAGTGCAATCAGTGCACTAAATGCCTGATGAACAGGCGTTTAGTGTGCACTGAATGCATGTGCACACTCAACGCCTGTTCGTGAGCACTTAACGCCAGGATCTTGGCTTTGAGAGCACTCAACGCCAGGATCTTGGCTTTGAGAGCACTCAATGCCAAGATCTTGGCTTTGAGATCACTCAAAGCCAAGATTTTGGCATAGCCCATGCAGAGGCAGATGAAGCCCCAGGAGCCCGTCTGGATGCCGCCGAAGGCTGCTTTAGGACTTTGAGCATGGGTGTAGCCCGTGCGCAGGAGGGCGAAGCCCGCCTGATGCGGCCGAAGGCCGCCCAAAAGCATTGCGCACGGGCGTAGCCCGTGCGCATGCGGGCAAAGCCCGCCTGATACGGCCGAAGGCCACCCGAGAGCATCGAGCACGGGCGTAACCCGTGCGAAGATGCTCGTCCTCGAAGCCCCGTCGGCATGCCTGGCCCCCACCGACGTGTTTGCCGGACCCCAACGAACCTGCCGGGAGTGTTCCGGCGGCTAGTGGGTGGGGCCACCACTGGCGGTAGCACTTGCGACCCCGCACCGACCTATGTTTGGAGCAGGCAACAGTTTGTCTTTGTAAACATTGCAATTTCAAGCAAAAAGACTACATAACATCTGTCTATTAAGAGGGTTTTTTATTCTGAGAAACTCACCAACAATCGCAGTAAAGAAGAAATGCAGAGAGGCAAAAACTATTGAGTCTGTTATTTTCAACTTTCATAGATCAAACGAAGAGAACGGACAAAACAAACCAGTCATACAACAGTTCATACGTTGAAATCAATGAGTTAAACAGAGCTTTCTATAGAAAATAACAGTTATACAATATTTCAACTATAGTACAACATGTACTATGTACTACGAACAACTATAAATTATTTTCTACGGTAGCAGTACTACAGTGCTGAACGCTGGTAGGCGCAGATATAGCAAAATGTTGCAATTATCACAAAATATCTCACGTTATCCTGTACCGCCCATGATTCCTTGAGAAAAGAAGAACAAATTTTAGTCAATTCAAAATTACATATGCGTCAAGGAACCGTAGAAAAACTTACCAATCACTATTTTGTATTGAATTCTTTCTTTGCAGCTTCAATGCATAGGACTTTAGTACGACCATTTTTTTGAGGTTGCAAATGCTTGAAAAACAAAATTCCATTATTCTATGACAATGCTGAAAACAATAACTTATTTTAATCTTTTACTCTTGTAATTTGTTATATGATGACAATTAATTTTGAGTATGCTCAAATGTACCTGCAAGGTGCTACAATTAAATTTTGCAGAATGCAGGTACAACCGACTACAGATGAGGGGGTTGTGAAAGTAATATAAGGGTAAGCAATGATTGAAAATAGTAATATCATGTCACTGTATGTTAAATTCAAAAATAATTAAGAAATATATAATGCACCTGAAGGTTCACTTTTGATAGCATATTTTTGAAGATAATATTTTTGTGTACGTACCAGCATTGCCAAGTAGAACACTATTTTTTATTAATACCTTTGTGTTTGCGGCAGTAATTCCTCTGGATAGAGCAACGTAGAGCTGACCGCGGGTGAAAACAGGAGAGGGTAGATATAGGCCAACATGCTGGATTGTTTGTCCTTGAGATTTGTTTACGGTCAGCGCAAAGCTTAATGGATTTGGAATTGTTTTCTAGTGAGTTCAAAAGGCATATGTTGATCTCCAATATTTTTTAGAGGTATGCGTGGCAGGAACACTGGCTTACTTTTATGTTAGCTCATAAGAATCTCTGCCTCGATAACATTTCTTGAAAATTGACGGCATATGAGACGTGAACCGTTGCAAAGGCCAATATGTGGGTTTAAATTTCACAGAAGCATAATAGGGGCACCTCTCTTTAAAGACAATTTGTGGGGAGGAAGATTACTCGTTGAGATGTTATTCAGAAATTCTTGTGGGTATAAATTATATTTGTCATCATCAACAGAATCAAAAGAGTAGAATGTTATCTCTTCCCCAGGGAAAACATGAAAACATTTTTCATTTAAATGAGCAACATCTTCATTTAACGGAGTCAGCAACGCCCTGTTCTCCCAGTAATCATAGTTACTAATATTGCATGTAATATTAGAGAATACAATGCTGATAAGTATACTGATTGAATGTTCGTCGTCCCATGGAATAATCATTGAATCAGGAATGCAGATCATATCGTCACCACATGTAGACTCAGTACCATTTCCAATGCGAAGAAGAAACTCTGAAAAATCATGATCATTGAGTGCACGCATATTTTCAATCAGTGAGAGTAATTTGACATTTAACCACAATGGCGATGTAATAATACTGGCATTAATAATTTGCAACATTGTTCCATTAATCACAACCGGTGGAATTTGGCGAAAATCGCCTCCCATGATTACAACTTTTCCACCAAAAAGTAGGCATGTGTTCAGAACATCCCGTAATGACCGGTCAACAGCCTCAAAAACATATTTGTGGGACATAGGTACGTCATCCCACAGAATAGCAGAACATTGTTGTAACAGTTTTTGCATCTCTGACTTTTTGCTAAATTTACAGTATGAGCCTGGTTCAATAAGAACTGGAATCTTGAATCTCATATGTGCTGTATTTCCACCTGGGAGTAGAGTTGCTGCAATTTCTAATGATGCAGTGGCAAGTACAATATGACCATCAAGGCGTAGGTGGGCAAGAATTGCTTTGTATAAAAAGGTTTTCCCAGTGCCAGTAGGTCCATCAATGAAGAAAATACCACCATTGTCTTGTCGAACAGTTTCAACAATAATATGGAAGATATAGGCTTGACATTGATTTAAATATGAAATAGAAAGAAGATCTGTATTTCATACTGGTATTGAGAGTTTCTCCTCAATTAAGATGGAGAAGTCTGTAATATTTTGAAAGTTAAAGTCATTTGAGGGATATCAAACTATGTAATGCATTTTCTATGTTGTTAAAGTATGTTATCTATTTCACGAAGGAGCCTGTTGACGACATATACATCACTGGAATATGAGGATGTGGCGTAATCTTCTATCATTGCTGTATAATTGGCATTCTAGAGCTCTTTAACATCTATAGGATTGCAAAATAACAAAATTGTTGTAAATAAAGTGCGCAGTGTTACGGGCATCAGAAATTCTCTAGCATCGCGCATACAGTTATATAGAATGTTGTCTCGTTCTAATAGACCATAATGTTCAGTCGTTGCCTTGAATGTTTGATGGGTAATAGTACCAACTGTCATCAAATGTTCAAAAGATCTTGGTGCTCGAATATGATTTAAAAGCATGCGTATGTAAAATTTTTCTCCTTCTGAAGGATGTATTGAGTACATTAGAGCAAAAACCTTTTGACGACGTCTTCGTTTATGCTAAGTTCTTTAACTCGAATTCCATGTATTATGTTTTGGAAATTCGGTGTATAAATACTTGTGTTGTTCTTGGTTATTGTCATTAATACTGAAAAATTCAGTACATATTATACGGGAGTTTCGGTCATTTGCAAGAATGTTATTGAGTACGCCAGTCGTGCAGAACTGAACTTGTTGTTTATTTGGTAGATGTATTTGTAAACGAATTACCGAAGGATATGTTTGATACATATTGAATTTGAAAATTTTCCAGAGTGCTTCCTGGGGACATATCCACCGACCATTTACATATTGAGATATCTCATTTCGATCCGCAATATCGTAGATATGGAATGCAACACAATCAGGACTTTTGTGAATGTACTTGTATTAATATTTAATATTTTTAATACTACTGCAAATTTTAACATTTATATGGCAGTCATATTTTAACAGCAGATACAGATTATATAGAATAACCCATCGATTGTCAATATTAAAATCTGTAGTACGTCGCAGCGTAAATGATCGTCCATTATTTCGCTGGCGATAAATTGGGTATGAGTCAGCTCCTTGCAGTGTATGTTCAAAAAAAATTTTCGGGTAACCCTTTTTGCAGCTACCATGCTTCATGCATGGTGCTCGAGGATTTACATGTGCACATGGACTATGAATCATATGCCGCACAACCGTATTGTAGAGTTCGGGCTCATGTTCAACATGAGGCAGCTCAGTGTGAACAATGTGGTCGTAGTCATCTGGAGTATTCATTTCGTCGTGTGTATCAAAATAATCAGCATATAAACATGGGCAAGCCTCTTTTTTGGAACTCAATTACATGCACATGACTAATTGTCTTTCCCAAAATATGGCTATGGAAAAGATCATGCTTTAATTTTACGTATTTAGCATGGAATATTCGAGCAACTATATCAGGATGATCCTGAGGGGTTTGTCCAGCATAAAGCGATTCTGTGATTTTCTGGCCATGATGAATTACATGTCACTGTTAAGAATGTATCTGGTCTACCATAATGCTGAACAACAGTCGCTGCATCCTGATAACGTTGGTACATGTCGCGCGGGCTTCCAACAAAAGATAAATTGCATGTCATTGTTAATAATATATCTGGTCTTCCATAATGCTGAACAACAGTTATTGCATCTTGATAACGTTAGTACATGTCGCGCGGGCTTCCAACAAAAGAGGATGGTAGGATCATGAGGCGGCCAATATTTGTTGCACCACAATAACATATTCTACGTCAGTAGATCGCTGGATATACAGAGTAATGTTATTGTATATTGCAATGATAAGTTTGTAATACCTCCACTACTTTCTCCAGCATTGAAGCAATCTTGTAAGCCACAATACAATTCAGCACGAATAGTATTTTGATTTTTTTAATCCACCGCAATTTCTGAGTTTCTATTTTAATGTAGTTGTCAACAACATATTGTTGCAGCAGACGACAATCGTGTAACAGTAATGATAAAGGTGGACCACAGTCCTATAGAAAAATGAATCTGAACGTAAATATATTTCATGTAAAAAGCATAAGTAGTTTAGTAAATAAAAATTAGGCTGTATACCTGGAGTACATAGGAGTAGTAGTCGTGGCAGCTAACACGTAGATTGTTTAATACATTATATTCAGCTATCCAACCATATGTCCCGTATGGGAGAAGCAGTGGGTATTGAAGAGGATCGTAGAAAGCAGTATATTCTTGCACGGTAATTACATGACCTTTAGTTGTCTCAATAATTATATTGCGTTCGTTTGAATCAAGATAGTTTTCAGCTCCGACAACTATAACAACAACCTGTGAGGCGGTTGACAGTATATATTGTTGTTCATGTCCAGGTCTTTCTTTAATCAATAATCTGCAGTTGGTAATGTCTTGGCGCTCAGCTAGTCGTCGAAACATCCACACAAATGGATTATATGTATCCAAAATTAATTTTATCTTTTGCAGTAATGAACGATCTAATTCTGAGCTTTCTTGTAAGTGATGATCTATCTCATGCTCTGTATCATATATGTATAGTTGTAAGTATCTAGGTCTTGTATTTGTAATATGATGAAGAGAGTCGATTTGGTGATATATTGCTCTGAGAGCTCAAAAAGTGTAGACAGCGTGCTGATCAGATGCCAGAGTTGCATCTAATTTAACACTCATAGATGTGAAAGAGAATACATGATTATACGAATGAATATATCTTCTGAAATGCCGACTCTCTACAAAATCACTGATGAATAAATTGTAGAGGTCATTTGGGAATAGTTGAGTTGGTATGTGGACTCTCCCGTTGTTGTAGCACATTGTTGTGCTTTCACCATCAAACAACTTAGCACGATAATAAACACAGAGTTCTGGGAGCCACAGCTGGAAGTAAATAATATGTTGAGGTAGAGTCAAAATGCAGGCAATATTATTGTTGGGTATTGTATCCACAACGTACCTGATTTGAAGAAGCCCCTGTACAAGCTAAGGTAAATAGACAATGTTTTTGACAAATTATTTCAAGTTGTACTTGCAGTTATACCACGCTAAGTGCACACCAATGTCAGGGTGCAGTAGGTCAATATACACGGGTCTGCACGACGTAATCCCTCGTTGAGCAGATCAGTGTGTTGGCCTACGTGTACTCTCTCTATTGGAGTGCATTTACTTCCAAGTACAGGGCTGTGATCTTGCAAGAGCAGACAAGAAGCAAGGATGGGTCAAGGAACACATTATGGGTGGAAAGACGAAAATTTGTCTAAGTGTAAATCGGCGAGAATCGCCAAGTGATTCTCGCCGATTCGGCGAGAATCACTAGTGATTCTCGCCGAATCGTCGAGAATCAGTGGCTGATTCCCGCCGACTCGATCCAACTACTTCAATGCAAGCAACTCTGATTCTAAGTAAGAATCGACGAGAATCACCAAGTGATTCTCGCCGATTCGGCGAGAATCACTAGTGATTCTCGCCGAATCGTCGAGAATCACTGGCTGATTCTCGCCGTCTCAACCCGGCTAAATCAGTGCGTGCAACCTAGTAAAATTCGACGAGAATCATCTTTGATTCTCGCCGAATCGTCGAGAATCACCTTTGATTCTCGGCGACTCGACGAGATTCACTTTCGATTCTCACCGATTTTGACTTGGGCGATTTTCTGGAAATTCCTGAACCGGATTCTGCCGCTGTCAATGTTCTGGACCGGGATTTAGGGATTCTTCTTGTGGGTCCCACAACGGTCATATTGCAGTTGTCTACAGTATATATATACGGGTATTTTGAACAGTAGACAGAGAGAGAAAGAAGCCGAGCCAATCTTAACCTAAAATCGCGAGTTCCGCTCCGCCGCCGCCGTCGTCGCTCGAGCAAGTTGGTAGCCGCTTTTGATCGAGATTTCTTCCTGATCTTCCGGCGACAGAAGCTTAGCCAAGCTTAGAGTCTCACGCGTCTATCCAGAGATCCCTTGTCACTCGATTTGTTGATCGGGAAAACTTCCCCGTCCGAATCGATCGAGACGACCGATCCTCGTGTGAGCGTTGGTAGACCTGGCTAGCTTCGCTACGAAGTTTGGATCTCCAAAGTACAGCAGCCGCACATCGTCGTCGCCGCCGATCCCGTGAACCTTGCCGCCGCCCATCTTGCCGCTGCCGGTTCCGGGGAGATCCTTTCCAAGAGAGATCTAGGGTTGTGCACTCTTTGTGGACTTCAAGAACACGTCGTCAACAAAGAGGGACACCGTAGTCTCCAAACGTAGTTTGTATCTCTTGTACATTCTAGTTTTACTTTTGTTGTAAAGGAATGTTTGTTCCGAGTTGTAAGGGTTGGGTGCAACCCGTGTGTGGGAGTGTTGACTCCTACGTGTGGAAGGGTTCCTTCCGATAGTGCAAGGATTGGATTTCAATCCTATTGGAGAAGAGACCGAGTCGTCCCGTGTTGGGAGATAGGTCGAAGGGGGAAAGTGGATGTACCCAAATCGGGGAACCACTATAAATAGCTTGTGTATTCTGTGTGCTGTGCTGTTTGTTTTTATTGTGTAGGTACACTTTTAAATTCCGCAAAAACGCTGCACGTCACCTATTCCCCCCCATAGGTGAAGATAGTTGACACTAGGTGGACTTTCAAGTGGTATCAGAGGAAGGTTCCTCATCAAAAAGGTTAACACCTTGAGTTGAATCCTGCCACTAGTGTCAAGAAGAAGGAAAACATCTACCATGGACGGGCTCAAGTACACAGGCAAGATCCCAGTGTGCACCAGGCTCAACTTTCCTATCTGGAAGGAAAGGATCAGGTTCTACATGGAAGCTGTTGATCCTCGACTCTTCATGATCGTGGAGGAGGGACCTTATGTCCCCACTAAGGCCTCCACCATTGATCCTACCCAGAAAGTGCCAAAGAAACTTTCTGAAATGGACAAGGACGAGATGGTGCTAGTAGGACTTGACAAGAAGGCGCAGAACATTCTGGTCAGCGCGATTGATGACTCAATGATGCAGAACTTCTGCAACTGCAGGACAGCTCAGGAGATCTGGCATGGCCTGATCATCCTAATGGAGGGCACTGATGAAGTGAGGGATGATCGGAGATCCCTCCTGAACCAGAAATATGAGGCCTTCAGACAAGGGCCTAAGGAAGAGATCGGAGTCACCTACGAGAACTTCCTCAAGATTGTTAACGCCCTCAAAGGATACGGAAGAGTGTTCACTAATGGTGAACTCAATGATAAATTCCTTAGGTCCCTTACTAAGGAATGGGACACAAAGATCTGCGCCATCCGAGAGTTTGGCAGACTAGCTGAAACTGACCCGCAAATTATGTTTGGGAAGCTGATGTCCTATGAGCTTCAGCTGAACACCAGGAAAGCAGAAGAAGAAGCAGAGAAGGCTGCAGCCAAAGAAAAGACTGTGGCTTTAAAAGCCAGTCACTCCAGAAAAGGCAAGGGTGCGGTTTCATACCGTGCCAGGAAAAAGGATGAGGAGGAGGACTCCGAGCCATGCTCCTCCAGCTCAGAGCTGTCGGAGGAAGATCTCTCCCTCATCACCCGAGAGTTCAAGAAGTTCCTCAAGATGAGGAATCAAAGAAAGAGAGACGGCTCCTCCTCCAGGCATTAGAAGAAAAATTATTCTTCTGACAGGTATGCTTCTAAACCGAACAAACATCGCTCCTCTGACATTATTTGCTTTGGATGCAATAAGCCAGGACACGTCGTGGCCGACTGCTTTCAAGGCAAGAGAGAAAAAGGGAAAGAAGAGGAGCACAAATCTTCGAGAGATAAGAAGAAAGAGCGGAGCTACATCGCCAAAAGGCCAAAGACACTGAGTGAATCTGATTCCTCAGACTCCAGTGATGATGAGGAAGCCTACTTCGGGCTGGTGGGTCGCTCCGACTCAGAAGGAGAATGCCCCCCATTTACTGGGAAGGTAAAAGCTCACACCCCTCTCTCCGACTCTGAATCTGATCCTGAGTCTCAGGATGAAGAACCTGAAGATAGCCTTTCGGCAAGTGAAGCGGAGCTCCTCGAGAAGTATGAGCTTTTGCTCAACACTTTCGAGGAGTGCCGTAAGAGACTGAAGGCTGAGAAAAAGGAAGTGAAATTCCTTAAGGGTGAATGTGTATCCCTAAGGGAAGAAGTCACTAGTTTGATTTCTCTCCGACAGGAGCACCTTGACCTGACTTCTAAGCATTCAGAGTCTCTTAAGCTCCTTGATCTTAAGCAGGAGGAAGTCGACAAGTTGGAAGAACAACTTGCGGCAGAAAGGAAGATCGTCAAGAGCTTCTCTATGCCCAAAACAGTTCTTCCAGTTGTTGATACCTTCTCTGCTCAGGCCAAAGGAGCTGGCTTGGGGCATGTAGGGGTATCTGGTTCCTCATCCAGGAGAAACAGGAACCAGAGGAAGAATAAGGCCGCCAAGAAGGCCTCTGCTGATGAAAAGGGAAAGGCTCCGCTCAGTCCTGTTGCGTTCAGAAAGCCTAGCTTTCCTTGCAACCAACATGACTTTGAATCAACCTTTGGTCATCATTTCCGGCCCTCGGTTGCAAAGCCAAAGAGCCGATATGATGGTTGGTCCTTTCCCCGGAACTTCGGTGAGAGTGCCCTCAAGGCACCTTATGAGGAAATCCACATGGGATATTATGGTCAATTCTCTAGCGGTCATAATGGAAAGCAGGCACCAAAAGCCAAGCCTGTTATACAGAAGGTGACGAAGTCATGTGACTGCTGTCACCATGAGGCCTCCACCTCCAGATCCAAGGCCCCAGATGTACCCACCATTCCCAGGGTAAGGCAGGAGCCTAGGAAGAGGTACAATAGATTCGACTGTTGGTGCTGTGGCAAAGTCAGTCACTTTGCCGTAGATTGTTGGTTTAATCCAAGGTATCATGAGACTCCCTATGTTAGCAATGCGAGGCCGACCACTTGTAGGGTTAACCAACCGAGGGGGAGTATGCTAACCAGGAATCTAGGACCCAAATTCGATTGGGTTCCTAAGGGAAATTAATTTTGTTTTGCAGGAATGTCCAAAGGCCACCAAAACGCCGATCTGGTATTTGGACAGTGGATGCTCCCGGCATATGACTGAGACAAGAAGCCTGCTGCGTGATTACACTCCAGTCGAGAATGGACCCAAAGTCATCTTTGGAGGGTTAGATCGAGGAGTCACCAGAGGTTACGGTATGATTTCCAACGGTATAATCTATATCACCGACGTGGCTTATGTTGAAAGGTTAAACCATAACCTGATCAGTGTAAGTCAGTTATGTGACAAAGGTTATGACGTTAAGTTCTGCAAGGATAAATGTCTGATAATTTCACGTACCTCTTCCGAGACGGTATTATCAAGCATTAGGAGCAGAAATATCTTCTGCTTAGATTTTCTCAGTGTAGATTCATCTACCCCCGTATGCCTTGTGGTAACAGGCAGTGCATCTCTTTGTGATCAATGGCACAAGAGATTGACACATATTAATTTCAAGACAATTAGTATGTTGTTTTCTAAGAACTTAGTAAGGGATGCTCCCAGTATCAAGTGCATCAAAGATAGCCCCTATCCTGCATGCCAGATGGGAAAACAGACTCGGGATACCTTTAAGAGCATCGCAGACAAAGACTCTTCCCGATGTCTTTACCTTTTACATATGGACTTGTTTGGTCCAATGCAAGTTCATAGCTTGGGAGGCAAGTCCTATACGCTAGTGATAGTTGATGATCATTCTCGATTTACATGGGTGTTCTTTTTGAAACGAAAGTCAGATACGTTTGACATCTTCACTAGTTTTGTCAAGCAGGTTCAGAACGAATTTAACAGCTCAGTGGTCAAAATCAGAAGTGACCATGGAACAGAATTCGAATCTGGTGCTATGACAGAGTTTTGTGAAGAACAAGGTATCTTTCATGAGTTTTCCTCCTCGTGCACTCCTCAGCAAAATGGAGTTGCGGAGAGGAGAAATAGAACTCTCATTGAAGCCTGCACGACAATGTTGAAAGACGCTTCTCTCCCAGAATACTTCTGGGCAGAGGCTGTCAATACAGCTTGTCATGTACAAAACCGAGCATTGATCAACAAGCATCATCGTAAGACGCCTTACGAGCTACTGAAAGGCAGGAAACCAACCATGTCCTACTTGAGGATTTTTGGTTGCAGATGCTATGTACTGAATAATGGTAAGTACCCGTGTACTAAATTTGGTGAAAAATGCTTCGAAGGCATATTCATGGGCTATAGTTCCCACAGTCGGGCATATAGGGTCTTCAATAAGAAAACCCTAGTGGTAGAAGAATCAATAAATGTTGTATTTGATGAAGGAAGTTTGCTTAACAGCAATTCTTCCAGTGGTATTCTTGAAGATGCAGGTGCACGACTTGAACATTTGAGTCTGGATGAGACCGCTAAAGATGACACTCCTAAGTACGTCAAAGTTTCCACCTACACGTCATCTGAAAATGTTGAAGATCAAAATGGAACAAATATCTTAGAAGAAGGAGAAGCCCAAGAAGTAGTCGAAGCTCCAGACGCCAGACTTCTAGAGCTCCGGCACGTGAGGGATCATCCTAGAGATCAGATCATCGGAGATCCTCGTGTCGGTGTCAGAACTCGAAGAGGTACTATTAACGAAGTATTGCATCTTAGCTTCCTGTCACAGGTTGAGCCAAAGAAGTTCGACGAGGCGAACAAAGATGCGGCATGGATTCTGGCCATGCAAGATGAACTACATCAATTCGAACGTTGCAACGTTTGGACGCTAGTTCCCAGACCATACAAGCAGAATGTGATTGGCACCAAGTGGATCTTCAGAAACAAACTGGATGAACATGGTGTCATCATAAAGAACAAGGCCAGGCTGGTGGCTCAAGGTTACAGACAGGAGGAGGGGATTGACTTCGACCAGACCTTCGCACCAGTAGCAAGGCTCGAGGCAATCAGATTGTTCCTGGCATATGCTTCGCACAAAGGATTCACAGTCTATCAAATGGATGTGAAATCAGCATTCTTGAACGGAGACCTGAAAGAGGAAGTATACGTCGCTCAACCCCCAGGTTTTGTCGATCTTACTTATCCCAATCATGTTTATTTTCTTAATAAAGCTTTATATGGGTTAAAATAAGCTCCACGAGCTTGGTATGAGACTTTATCTAGTTTTCTTCTTGAGAACAAGCTCTCTAGAGGTAAAATAGATAAAACATTGTTTCTCAGGGAAGTCAAAGGCAAGATTTTGCTGGTGCAAATCTATGTCGATGACATAATATTCGGCTCAACGGACAACAATCTTTGCAAAAAGTTTTCTAAACTTATGCAAGGAAAGTTTGAAATGAGCAGTATGGGAGAGCTCAAGTATTTCTTAGGACTTCAAGTGAAACAGTCTGAGGATGGAATCTTCATCTCTCAAACGAAGTTCACAAATGAACTCCTTAAGAAATTCGGTACGGAGAGTGCAACCTCTATGAGGACTCCAATGGGATCCACTATGTCTCTGGATAAGGATGAGAAAGGTAAACCTTTCGATGAAACTAAATACAGAAGCATCATTGGATCCCTGCTCTACCTTACTACCAGTAGACCGGATATCATGTTCTCCACATGTGTCTGTGCCAGATATCAGGTGAACACTAAGGAATCTCATTATGTCGCTGCAAAGCGAATTCTAAGATACCTTAAAGGTACTCCCAATCTTGGCTTGTGGTACCCGAGAAACAATGATGTCGAGCTAATAGGTTTTTCAGATGCTGGTTTTGCAGGGAGTAGGGATGACAGGAAAAGCACCTCCGGGACGTGTCAATTCCTCGGACGAAGGCTTGTTTCATGGAATAGCAAGAAATAGAATTGTGTTGCAACCTCCACAGCAGAGTCTGAGTACATCTCGGCAGGCAGCTGTTGCGCACAACTCCTATGGATCAGAAACCAGTTAGCCGACTACGACCTTCAGTTCAAGGAAGTTCCAATGTACTGCGACTCCTCCAGTGCAATTGCAATTGCCAACAACCCGGTATCGCACAGTAGAACGAAGCATATTGAAGTGCGATACTACTTCATTCGGGAGCACGTGGAGAACAAGGACATTTATCTCTGTTATGTCCCCACGGACAAGCAGATTGCAGATATATTCACAAAGCCCTTAGACAAAGCCAAGTTCAGTCTCTTCAAAACTGAATTGGGAATGCTAAATTATGAGGAATGAAGACTACCGAAGCTCCAGGATCATGCATCTAGAGGGAGCCTCTGCAGGTACTCAAGTTGAGCACAGGCGCAAGAACTGAGGGGGAGCAAGGTACTCAAGTATGAGCACAGGAGCAAGAACTGAGGGGGAGCAAGGGGTCAAATGCTACAGACCCCGATTTGCAGAAGCCGAAAAGGGGGAGATTACCCTCTCGGCTAAGGCTAAGGTGGCTCCAAGCTTGCTCTCAAGAAATTGGTATTGGTAATGAATAACTCACTCAACTCAATTTCAAGTTTATGATTTTCATTCCTATACGCTTTATTCACCTTAGCTTGTAGGGTTTAGGCTTCTTCAAATAGGGGGAGATTGTTGGGTATTGTATCCACAACGTACCTGATTTGAAGAAGCCCCTGTACAAGCTAAGATAAATAGACAATGTTTTTGACAAATTATTTCAAGTTGCACTTGCAGTTATACCACGCTAAGTGCACACCAATGTCAGGGTGCAGTAGGTCAATATACACGGGTCTGCACGACGTAATCCCTCGTTGAGCAGATCAGTGTGTTGGCCTACGTGTACTCTCTCTATTGGAGTGCATTTACTTCCAAGTACAGGGCTGTGATCTTGCAAGAGCAGACAAGGAGCAAGGATGGGTCAAGGAGCACATCATGGGTGGAAAGACGAAAATTTGTCTAAGTGTAAATCGGCGAGAATCGCCAAGTGATTCTCGCCGATTCGGCGAGAATCGCCAAGTGATTCTCGCCGATTCGGCGAGAATCGCCAAGTGATTCTCGCCGAATCGTCGAGAATCAGTGGCTGATTCCCGCCGACTCGATCCAACTACTTCAATGCAAGCAACTCTGATTCTAAGTAAGAATCGACGAGAATCAGCCAGTGATTCTCGGCGATTCGGCGAGAATCACTAGTAAAATTCGACGAGAATCATCTTTGATTCTCGCCAAATCGTCGAGAATCACCTTTGATTCTCGGCGACTCGGCGAGATTCACTTTCGATTCTCACCGATTTTGACTTGGGCGATTTTTTGAAAATTCCTGAACCGGATTCTGCCGCTGTCAATGTTCTGGACCGGGATTTAGGGATTCTTCTTGTGGGTCCCACAACGGTCATATTGCAGTTGTCTACAGTATATATATACGGGTATTTTGAACATTAGACAGAGAGAGAAAGAAGCCGAGCCAATCTTAACCTAAAATCACGAGTTCCGCTCCGCCGCCGCCGTCGTCGCTCGAGCAAGTTGGTCGCCGCTTTTGATCGAGATTTCTTCCTGATCTTCCGGCGACAGAAGCTTAGCCAAGCTTAGAGTCTCACGCGTCTATCCAGAGATCCCTTGTCTCTCGATTTGTTGATCGGGAAAACTTCCCCGTCCGAATCGATCGAGACGACCGATCCTCGTGTGACCGTTGGTAGACCTAGCTAGCTTCGCTACGAAGTTTGGATCTCCAAAGTACAGCAGCCGCACATCGTCGTCGCCGCCGATCCCGTGAACCTTGCCGCCTCCCATCTTGCCGCCACCGGTTCCGGGGAGATCCTCTCCAAGAGAGATCTAGGGTTGTGGACTCTTTGTGGACTTCAAGAACACGTCGTCAACAAAGAGGGACACCGTAGTCTCCAAACGTAGTTTGTATCTCTTGTACATTCTAGTTTTACTTTTGTTGTAAAGGAACGTTTGTTCCGAGTTGTAAGGGTTGGGTGCAACCCGTGTGTGGGAGTGTTGACTCCTACGTGTGGAAGGGTTCCTTCCGATAGTGCAAGGATTGGATTTCAATCCTGTTGGAGAAGAGACCGAGTCATCCCGTGTTGGGAGATAGGTCGAAGGGGGAAAGTGGATGTACCCAAATCAGGGAACCATTATAAATAGCTTGTGTATTCTGTGTGCTGTGATGTTTGTTTTTATTGTGCAGGTACACTTTTAAATTCCGCAAAAACGCTGCACGTCACCTATTCCCCCCCCCCCCCCCGTAGGTGAAGATAGTTGACACTAGGTGGACTTTCAATTATGTTTCCTGAGGCAATGATTTGTACCAGTACTACTATCATCAAAGGTGGAATCACTTGCATGGTCAACTTGATGCGCAGGTCCTGCGGAGATTTCTATGTAAATGAAGTATGAAGAATGTGTTAAGAGAAGGGGTTATTGAGATTTAAAGAGTATTTTCATACTATTGTAGTTACGAAGTACGTACGATGTGATAAGTGTTGTTGTGGTTGTTGCAGCAAGATTTGAGGTACAGTTGTTGTCTGTGCAGAGTTTGGCAGGAGGTTATTCTCACATAGTGGTGTAGCAGATGTACGCGAAGATGATGATTCTCTAGTGCAAAGCCATTGCATAGTATGAGTGCATGACGATGACACGTTTGTTAACATGTATCGATGGACAACACCATGCGCACCGTATGTTACTCTGGACATGTATTGTAGTTGTGGTGATGGAGTAGTTTGCACAGGCTGATTGTTGGGTGCTGATATAGGCATAATGAAGTGGTATGGGCGTGTAGCAGTTGAGCGTTGATGGTTGTTTTCATGTTGGATTTCAGCATTGTGCGTTTCCGACCTTTGTTGTCGTCTTTGAGCACGGTTTCGAGCAGCAGTACGCCAAATGGCTCATTGTTGTTCCTGTTGTACTTCAGTCAATTGCAACCACCAAGATATTTGACGGACTCGATTAGAAGCGCGTTCTTGTTCGCGTTGCTCTTCTATCATCCTGTCTCTCCTGTTTTGCGAACGTTGTCGATTAGCAGCTCGTTGAGCAGTACGATGTGTTTTTGTGGTGTCCATATTGGTGCGGAGCACAGAGTTTGCTACAGCCTGAAATTCTGTATAGTAAGTAACGTAAGTGAACATTACTTTGCAAATGCATAAGATGAATTGTCATTATAGACATAAATGTATTTTGTAACGTAAATGAGGCATCATATGCTTAGTTCCGGTTTTATGGATGCATGTCGTAATAACGAGGATATGTTGTTTTCACTTGTGAGAGTTGGGCATATACGAACATTGAAACCTAAATTCACATGTGTAGGTTGCTCGTACTGTGAGATTGCTGGTTATGTGTTCAACAGATTATGGGGATTATAATTGATGATGTTCTGAGTGAGTAAAAGCAACGGGGTCATGTGATAATATTTCAGTAACAGTTAGTTAATATATTCAGCAGTTTACAGCAACAGTCATATAGATTTAGAAGTCAAGGCAAACCCAAGAACATAGTACAACACTTTCTACAGATATATTCAACACGATAACATTGGAACATCAATGAAATAGTGAAGAAGAGACTAAGATGATGATCGAAGATAGCAAAGAAAAAGTTCAAACCTAAGAGGACTGAACCTCGAAACAGATAATTACAAACACTTGTGAAAGGGCAGAACAACAGAAACTTCAGTTAGTTAAGCCCCCCCGGAAAGAACTCTGGTTTAACGTCAAAGAGTGTCATCTCATGAACTGAAATCTTATTCCTGTCAATGATGTGGTTGTCCAGTTTTATCGCGGCTTCGCTCATTGTCGTCTCATCAGCGAAAATGACTTCCCCCGTGCCAACTGACTCCCCATTTGTGTCCAAGTAAGCCTTCATGAGTAAATATATAGTATCACTGAATTATCAAGTCAAAACGGTTCTGCAATATAATTGATGATTAAGATTTTGGATCTGTACACTGACTTGAATGAATCCCACAAGGGATCCAAAGATGGACTTTAAAACCTGGGTAGTCTTACCAAGGTTAAGGTTGCCAATTAATAGGCAGAAGGAGTAGTTTTCCCGCATCTCTGGTGGGGCATCATCAGTGTACTCGAGTTCGTTGCTCGTGAAATGAACAGCTTTCCTACGCGGCGTGTCTGACAAAGACTTTGTCCCGAACATTGCAAATTTTTAGATTGAACTACAATTGGGTAGCAGAGAGGGAACCAACTGCCGGTGAAGAATGCCAATGTTTTGTGTTTGCAGCAGTGTTTTAATCATTAGTACATAATTTTGTATTTGCAGCTTGTAAAAATAACATTACGAAACAAAAGAACAGACATGAAAACTGGAGTTGTAATATTTTATACATTCTTACATAAATCAGTCATTAATGATGTTCAATACAAATGTAAAGAATGATTATCTCAAAGAACTGTCACTTAATTCAGGACATTAATGAATCATTGGTACTGTCGATGCAAAGAGCATCGAGCGCGGGCGTAGCCCGTGCGAAGATGCTCGTATCTCCAACACTTTTAAAGAAATATCAGTATAACAAACTTCAATTATTTTTTAATAGAAGACAATATTTCTAAACTTACTTGCAGATCAAGAAGTTAGTCTATTATGCTATGAAAACTCCTTAATCAATCATAGAGAAAGTTTCGCAGAGATGTTCTCTAGCGAAGGTGCAACAACAGAGAGAGAGGGTGCATCTGAACCCTGTGCCTGGTGCTCTCGCTCGTGCCTACTTTATTATGTGCACGGGAGTTTGCGAGCACATGCATATTTTGAGCTGCTTTCAGTTGGTAGTCCACTGATTGTTTTAGGTGCATACTTTGTGTAATCACCGTGCATTATTGGAAATGAAGTTAATGCATTCACTAATTACCATATTTCTTCTATAGAATTGATAATGTCATGTATAATCATATTCAGCTAATTGTTTCAAGAGAACTACTAATTATCTCAATTCAGTTAATTGTTTGGGAAAAACTACTAATTATCTCATGGAAACTATATATTTACTTACTTAAATTTCTAAGAATATAATATTAATTTGTATATATTATCCTTAGTACAGATTTTATCCCATGGCCTCCGCCGTGCCTTTGCCGTCCCCCGCATTCGAGCTTTTCGCCATGCTTGTCTGCCCTCCGTCGCCTCTCCCCGGTCTCCCCTCACATCAGAAATAAGCAAAGACATAGGCTTACCACCCCCTCCTCTCATCCCTCATATAACTCTCTCATTCTTACTCTTTTCCCGCCTGCTCTTAATGATTTCGTCTTCAATGCTGCCGATGTGGATGATTTCTAGCACCAATGTGATCCAGGTTACTGATATCGTGCACACTTTTTTCATCCCTCACGCAACATGGTTCTCCAACTAAATTTTTAAACCTAAATGAGCAAAATGGAGCGAACAATTTCTAGCATGAAGTCATTAACTGATTTTTATTAATTGATGAGCAAAATAAGAGGAATAAAACTGGAGGAACTCACTACTAATTCAAGATAAACTCACTACTGCAAAACGATCTATAAAAAGCCGAAAACAAATTTTTTTCCCGCTTGCTCTTAATGATTTCGTCTTCAATGCTGCAGATGTGGATGATTTCTAGCACCAGTGTGATCCAGGTTACTGATATCGTGCACACTTTTTTCATCCCTCATGCAACGTGGTTCTCCAACTAAATTTTTAAACCTAAATGAGCAAAATGGAGCGAACAATTTATAGCATGAAGTCATTAACTGTTTTTTATTAATTGATGAGCAAAACAGGAGGAATAAAACTGGAGGAACTCACTACTAATTCAAGATAAACTCACTACTGCAAAATGATCTATACAAAGCCTAAAACAATTTTTTTAGAGAAATTCAGAGGACCAAATTCTGAAATCTCGGAAGAGGGAAAAAATCTGATATTTACAAACTTGAATCTTTTTCGAAAAAACAGATGTAGGAGAAATAACTCATCCTGCTGATATTTACATACTTGATTGGTAAGTAAGAAAAAATTAACATGTGTAAAATGGAATAACTAAGTTTAAGAATCAGTAAAATCGGTAAAACAATTACCAACAGTGTAATGACGATAAATAACTCTCCACGGTAAAAAAAATTACCAGCATTGGAATAGAAAGATTTTTGTGTCTGCTCCTTTGACTGTTGTAGGAACCAAGTTATAGAGGTGGGAGATGGTGAATAGGTTCAGAGAATAAGAAGATGGAGTAAAATCGGTAGCTAGTAGTGAGGTTTTAGAGTGGAACTCTACAACGGCGTTAGGACGGCGTGGATGAAGGATTCAGCAAATGCGGCGGAAGCGATGTAGGGTACCGGCGGAAACGGCGTAGAGACTGCAGGAAGCGAGGTAGGTTAGAGCGGAAATCACATTGCCATCGCCGAGTGCGTCGATGAAGGATTCAACCTAAGGTGTTGCTTGCAGAGCAAGGATGATGAAGCGGTGGAGGGGCTTTTAAAGAGATAAATTGCGTGACCGACGACCTTACACTGTTCTGTTGAAAGATCCATGGTGAAGAGAGGTAGGGGATGAGGAAATAGCAGAGCAGAGCGGCGCGATGATGAAGCGGCCAGCGGCCAGGGCAGCTTTCGCGGCACGCGGCAGGAGGACGGGGCACGCATGAAGCGACAAGCATGGAGGCTAGCTTTCGCGGCACACGGTAGGAGGACGGGGCAGGCAGCAGATTGAAGAGGTGAAAGCGGCGAGGTTGTTTTCGGGATTTCAGGCGCGTGACAGAGGGAAAATTTTTAGGTCAGGCGAGCGTACCATGCCATCATCAGGATATAAAAACTCCTTTTGCTCGTGGGGCCCACCACTTATTCAAAATTTTCCCCCAACCGAGCTCCGTCTTCCTCATTTCTCGGAGGAAGAATAGGCGGAAACCTAGCTCCTCCTTCCTCATTTCTCGGCGGAAGAATAAGCGGAAACCTAGACCCAAAAATTTTCCGGACATTTTCAACGTTTCTTCTCCCCATTCTGATCCTTCCTCTGACGAAAATCTCGCCATTTCCTGCTGTGGAATCATCTCAGTTGGTGGCTTCAAATGCAGCCATTTCCTATTGTGGAATCATCTCCGACGAAAATCTCCGGCTGAAATTATAACTTTCGTTATCATCCACTTACTCTGAGGAGAAGGTAATATTTCCTCCGTCTACTCTGAATTTTTGCAGTCGCATTGTGGAGTTGTGGTTATAGTTGTTTTTCTTTCTATGTTCTCAGTTCCAGCATGCCCGTCAGCAATGTGATGTGTAGTTGTAGTTGCATTTTCTTTCAATGTTCTCAGTCTTTTTTTGTACTCGTAGTTAGAGTATTATTTAATTTCGATGTTTGTTTGCAGTCGCTTTTTTAACCTGTAGTTGCAGTTGTATTTCCGTTCAACGCTTTGCAGTCGCTTTTTTCACCCGTAGTTGCAGTTGTATTTCCGTTCAATTCTTTGCAGTCGCTTTTTTAACCCGTAGTTGCAGTTGTATTTTCGTTCAATGTTTTGCAGCCGCTTTTTAACACGTAGTTGCAGTTGTATTTCCGTTCAATGTTTTGCAGTCGAACTTTGTATTCTTAGTTGTAGTTGTATTTAGTGTGCCTTTCTTATTTTTCAGTTCCAGCATGCCCGGGAGCAAATACCTAAGTTGCAGATGCGCGCCAAATACCTTCACAGCGAATGTCACACCCCTCTTAAATAGATTGTCGGAAGAATCTATAGAAGCCCTTAGGGATGCTCGTCTCCTTCCTCTGTTCTGAATGCCAACTATTCCACAAAACATACCAATGCTGTATGTTCTGTTGAGGTTATACAACAAGGATAAGCAAGTCTTCCAGCTTGGGAAATATCTTGTCAAAATGACCGTCAATGAGGTGGCTCTTATATTGGGTCTCCTGTTGTGGACATGACCCACAAGAGGTTAACTAAAGAGATTCATAGAGCTACTGATGAGGAGGGGTCTCACCATGATGAGGGTATAAATTAAGTATGTTGATTAATTATTTATTAGCTATGTTCTTCTTTCCGTTGAAGAGTTTGAAGGTTCCTTCCTGTGTTACCAAGATCACATGTCTCCCCGAGTTCCTGAAATATAACTGGCCACTTGCCATCCATGAGTTTCTTCATCTACAGTTCGATCATTTAAGTCATGTAAGTACTATTCGAAATGCCGGTAGCAACATTGGTTCGTTAGAGGGATGCGCTACCGTATTATTGGTATGTGTTGGTCTACCTAGTAATGTTTTTTTGTGTTATGTTTATTCTTTTTGCTCTAACTTTTAATATTTGAAGGTGTGGATGCACGAACACACCAAGCTCCAACCTCCGTTGGTTGACCTAGCACGCCCTAGAGTTTGTCGCTGGTCTCCTACCCTTAAGTACAGTGCCAAGTTTTGTATGAAAGTACATGAAAACTTGTTCATCAAGAATTATGTATGTTATAAAAAACATAAACTTATTTATCAAATATTCTTCTACTTATCATCATCATTGCATTTTACTGTTATTTGTAGGTCATTAGGGAGTTTCAGAATGTGCTTGATGATGAGAAGGTCCTACTAGGTGAAGAAGATGATGACTCAGATTTTGAAACACCTCCACCGACGAAAGAGAAACAAAAACGGGTAAAGTTTGCGACCATAGATTTTGTTGGAGAGAAATTAGGTTATGAGAATAAGATAGATGAGAACAGGAGTATGAGGAGTAAAGAGAAATTTTTGACGAGAATGATTAGGTCGGAGATGAAGAGAGCGAGGAGTGAAGAAAAGGTTGAGCATGTTCAAACTGACGAGGGTTGGAGAGGTCTAGAAGACTGACTCAAGGCATACATCAAAGAAGAGGTTGCAGGATTGAAGAATTTTTGTGAGTCATGGTTTAGGACCTTACAAAGTGAATGTAAACCAAGTTCTTCATCGGTTCCGACCACACAGCTGTCACAGCCCACTTCCACACTTGAGTATACCATTGTTCCTAAAACACAAAAGTATTCTCCGGAGGTAATTAGAGTTAGCCCAAGAAAGGTGATGAAGCTCATTTGTAAGCGGACACCTACCATTCATGAAACAGATGTTAAGTATCCCGGGAGATTGCTTCTAACAAAAAGAGCTAGGGAAAATGTTGATTTTGTCCTGTGCAAATTTGTTAACAGGTACATTTGTTTGTCCTTTAAAACTACTTGGTTGTAATGAAAGCTATTAATTTCCAAAAAAAATTCAGGAGTATGTTAATTTTTGAAAGTGGGAACATATCCATGTCAAGAGGTGATGTAGATGATCTCCTTGGCCAAGGCTGGGTCATGGACAATCATCTAAATGCCTATTCTGTGGTAATTAGTGCGAAAAGGAAAAGGACTGCACAAAAAATTAGAAGTTATCTCTACGTGTCCCCGAATCACGAGGTATGGTACTTTTTTCATCAAAATAAGTAAAGTAAGTAATTGCACCATATTCTACCATTTAAATTATAATACTATTGTCTAATATGCATTGTCTAATGTGTAGTATTATAAAAGAAGTAACGCTAGGAATTACACCACTCTTATCAGTCATATTACGGAAGAGGCTGTCAATTTCTCAGAAATAATTATCATGTCTTGCCACCTCACTAGTCATTGGGCCTTATTGGTTTGCTGGGTAAAAGAGTAGCGTTGGGAATATTTTGATTCGCTCCCAAGTAGCCTTCATCGGGCCGACATACGTGCTAACGTATGTATAAAAAACACCACTCAATATTATATTGTTGCTTAATGTTAATCATTCAATTCAATTACATTTACATTGTCACATGTACAACAGCTGAAGGCACTTCAAGATGATGTTTCAGCAGCATTTTCAGAAGGCTTCGTTAATTGGCCAGTAGAGAATGCGGTCGGCTTGCCTAAATAGGACAATAGTTGGGACTGCGGATTATTTGTTCTGAAGTTCATGGAAGTGATTCCATCCACAACAACCGTATCATGGGCAGAACACAAGAAATGGCAAGACGACATGCCACGGTTTCGCGCCGAAATTGTGGCAGAAATTTTAAAAACCTTTTCAAGTAGTATTTCAGAGAGGATTGCTAGACTGGCTCCTTCAGATGCATGATTAACTTAAATTTATAAGACAATATTTTATTCTAAGTAGTTTAGAATTGATGCAAACACTAATTTTGGAAGTGTGCTTTATAGTGTGTTTAATAAGATAATGTTTTATTTTGAACAATGTTTACTCGATGGTATCTAATGCACTATACCTGCCTTTTGAATGTTAATAGTACCTAAGCTCCACCAGTTTAGGACCTTACTTGGATATGCTTGTTGTAATTTACCTTAATCATCATTTGTAGCTACATGAGAAGTCTCTTAGGAAAAAATCTTTGGCGATAATACATTTGAACATAGTGTGAAGGGTTATTCACCATCATGTGGAAATTAGTTGTTTGCTCTGTCATTTGCAGGTATATGATATAATAATTAGCTGTTTGCTTGTATTTATTAAAATAGTGTAGGATACTTTCTGTCCTTTTATTGTTATTATTTTATATGATCCTACACTTTTTTAATTCATAGCGTGAATGGTTCTTCACCATCATGTAGAAATGCCTTACTTCATCGGGCCTACATAAATGCCTTACCATTCAAGTAAGGAAATTGTATAATTTGGCACAAATTTATGTTTTCCTCCTTGTATGTTAAATAAGATCCAATTTTTATTAAGAACAACCAACACCAACATTTATTCATGGTCGCACAAACGTTATGGTTTATCTCCAAGAGAGATCTTGGACATTAAAAAAAATACCTTTAAACTTTCTCCCTGATAGAGAATGGTTGAAAATTACAATCAATCTGTGAAAATCACAATTATTAGTGGAGATAGGAATTGTCCCAAGTTGTCCCGCATTTACTCATGGTCGCATAAACATTATGGTTTAAAGACATCAGTAATGCCCGAAAAATCAAAAGATAAATTTACATAAAATTCATCATTAAAATCACTTGGAGCTTCATTAGACAACACAGTTGGAGCATCTGTTTTTGTCTCCTCCTGGTTTTCTACTAAAAGGTTGAAAAAAATTGATCTCTTGCATGGTTTGTTCAGCGGCTACTGTCTCCTTCTTAACCGTGGCTTTCTTCCCTACAAAAAATAATTAATTTAATAGTAAGTCAGTCAAAATAATTAATCAAAGCTGTAAAAATCTTTAAAAGATTAATAGATTTACTTGGTTTTTTACTCCCTGTCTCCCAGTACCCCTTCAATCTTGCATTCGATATTCCTTTTGGTTTCTTCGTTAAATGATCTCTAACCAATGGTGTGTTTCTGTCATTCTCATCGCTCAAATCTCTTTTGCGCATTTCAGTAGCCTCAACTATCTCATCTGCTTCTTTTGCTAAAACATGCAATCCTCCACGAACATGTGTCTTTGCATCCTTGTTGTTCTCTACTCGGTTTGTAAGGTCATAAGCGAAATGCATCAGGTGGTTTCCAAATATCAAACTAGAGTTACACTATTATGCCAGGAGTATTTGGTAGGTAGATGTCCTTTTTAGCATTATGACAGAATTGTTTAAGCAAATATATGGATGGAATTTCTCTTAAATTTTTCAAATTATATATTCTAAGAATATGCTTGCAAAGAATGCCTCTAGTCTCGAAACCTCTGCATGAACACGTAGTCTCATTGGTCTTAGAATTATAGCTAACAAACCATCGTTTGTCATCACTACCATCACAGAGCTTTGTAACGTATAAATAATTATTTTCATCATGTCTCATTTCATCCACTACACATATGCCCGCAGCTCCCTCCATGAAAGCCTGTTCAAATCTAAAAAACATTTTGCTTGTGTAAAACTTAGACGCATGTTTAAGCATCGCACAACTTTTGACCTTTAAGCTTACGGTCCCTTGCTTGCATCTAAAATCTTTGTCTCGTTCTCCTCTCCGCCAAGACCCCACCAATTTCTCCAACCCCATGAAACACTCCACCAGACTACTAGTTGCCTTTGAACATCCATGCAATCCATTATTGGCAGATTCGTTTTGTTGTGTTGACAATATACCAAGATCTAACACATCTTTGTTGAAGGTTGTAGACCAGTTCCTCCTTGCTCTATGTAAATCCCTCAACCATCGGTTTTCTTGCAAGTTTTCTCTACTAATCATCTCATTCCAGTATCTATCAAACTCAAGCTCACTGTCGCACTTATTGATGCATTGATAAAAAAGCCCGCGTACACTTTTCTCATTATTAAAGCATGGATCTTTTGAAGACGCTTTTTTGGAGATATGCCACTGACATAAATGATGACGGGTCCCGGTAAATACTCTTTCAAAAGCAACGGCCATAGCTTGGTCTTGATCCGTGAATATAGTTGTCGGTAGTTTACCACCAACAAATTTCAGAAATGTGTTGAAGACCCAACAAAATGAATCGATGGACTCCTCAGAAATAAAAGCACCACCAACAAATACATTTTGCCAGTGATTGTTGATGGCAATAAATGGTGCACAAGTCAAATTATACTTGTTCAATCTATATGTTGTGTCAAAGATAACTACGTCACCGTAGCAGTCATAATTGATTTTGCTTTGTCCGTCCATCCTGAAAAAACTTGTCAATCTATTCAGCTCATCAGTACGAACATCATACGAGAACATATTGTCCTCCAACTATTTTTCCTGTAGAATCTTTAGCAAACTAAGTGAATCACCGCTTTCAATTAGCGCCTTCCTTTCCCGCTACACAAAGTTGTAGGCATCAAATTTTGAAAAGCCAACATTCTCGAACCCAGCGACTTCATTAGACAAAAACTTGTATGCGTGAACTGTTTTAACTCCCGCATCCGCCAGATTCTTAATAAGGCTACCCTGCATTTTTGAAATGCTGCGGGTCGATCTCAATAGATGTTGTTCGTTCTCCATCGCTAACGGGCGATTGTGTTCCTCGACAAACTTTGTAACTGTCCAATTCCTACCCTCTGTATCAGTGGTAAAATAAATGCATACGAGACAACCGGTGCGTGTTTCTAATTTTCGATATTTTTTGGGTGAGGGTCTCACCTTCTTCAATCCAGCTTTGGCACGGCTATATGCTCGACATTTTATAATCCTTGTATGTATCCAGTAGCTTAAATATTCTTTTTGAACACTGAAACCCATACTATGAGCATATTCACAGTACATAACATACGTCTCGTCTTCTTAATGCACAATTGGAAAAACAACCTGGTGTTTGTTGACCTGAAAAAAAGTATAAATGTTTAGTTCACTCCTAAATAAAAAAATAGCTGTAAATAAAGATAATGCAACAATTAATTTTCAAAACTGTTGAATTTCACTTAAAAATGCAGTTGTAAATCAGAAAAATCATTTCAAATTTGAATGCTGCACTGCAAAAAGAAAACCAAGCAGTTGAATTTCACAAAAAAATTGCAGTTGAAAAGTAAAATGAAAAAACACTAGCTAATGTCCAACAAATGTTCAGCAAATCATTTCAAATTAAAATGCAACACTGCCACAAGAAAACCAAGCTTACATTGACCGTTTCATCACCAACATTTTTGGAAGAGGCCTGGGCACTTGTTCCCCCGTGAGCCGCCATTTCCTTGCACCTATCATAAAAATGGCCATAAAAAAACCTTGAAATTAGATCTAAA
The DNA here is from genome assembly GCA_039583875.1 of Platanthera guangdongensis. Lineage (NCBI taxonomy): Eukaryota > Viridiplantae > Streptophyta > Magnoliopsida > Asparagales > Orchidaceae > Platanthera > Platanthera guangdongensis. Next base: position 29,605,205 of record CM077153.1, on the reverse strand, counting down.
ATTAAAGAGAGTGATTTACTGATATAGATACTAACCTTCAGGAAAAAAAACACCTCAGAATTCAGCATTCAAGAGCTAGGTTTCTGCCATTTCTTCTACATATGCTGAGGAAGAAGACCTAAGCCATTGAACGGAGAAGGTGGTTCATCGTCTCCGACATAAATAAATGGCTAGGTTTACGGCAGAGGATGGAGCGGAAGGCGGAGAAATTTTTCTGGAAGGGGGCGAGCTGCGGAAGGAGGAGCTCAGTTGGGGGAAAATTTCGAATAGGTGGTGGGCCCCAAGAGCAAAAGGAGTTTTTATATCCTGATGGTGGCATGGTCTGTTCCCCTGACCTAAACATTTTTCATTATTCTATGACAATGTTGAAAACAATAACTTATTTTAATCTTTTACTCTTGTAATTTGTTATATGATGACAATTAATTTTGAGTATGCTCAAATGTACCTGCAAGGTGCTACAATTAAATTTTGTCGAATGCAGGTACAACCGACTACGAATGAGGGGGTTGTGAAAGTAATATAAGGGTAAGCAATGATTGAAAATAGTAATATCATGTCACTGTATGTTAAATTCAAAAATAATTAAGAAATATATAATGCACCTGAAGGTTCACTTTTGATAGCAGATTTTTGAAGATAATATTTTTGTGTATGTACCAGCATGTCACTACTAGAAAAATGACTTTTAGCCACGGTTTTTTTTGCCACGGCAAAAATCCGTGGCTAATAATGAAATATTAGCCACGGTACTGAACCGTGGCAAATACGTTAGTATTAGCCACGGATGACTGAACCGTGGCAAAAAAAATACTTTTTGTCACGGTTTGCCTATTTCGTGGCTAATAAGCTAGTATTAGGCACGGAAGCCTGAACCATGGAAAAAATCATGGCATTTTTAGTCCCACACCGCCAATTTCAATAAAAATTTTGGATTTATATAGCACATTCCGCAATGAATGTTTGAATTATCTGTGCTCGCGGGCGGCGGCGGGCGGCGGCGGCGAGCGGCGGCGGCGGCGGCCGGCACCGGCGGGCGGCGGTGGCGGCGGCAGAATCTTTTTCGTTTGTTACAGCCCCTTTAGCCACGGAAATTCAACTGTGGCAAATAAGGAGCTTTAGCCACGGCAATGGGACCGTGGCTAATAATTGCTGAAAAGAGACCCTTTAGCCACGATTCTAAACCGTGGCTAAAATTCGTGGCTAAAACTCTTTTTGCCACGTCTTCAGCATGGCTAATACTATTAGCCACGCTCGCATTGCCCACGCTCATTTGCCGTGGGTAAGTCGTGGCTAAAAAGTATTAGCCACGGTTTTTGACTTTTAGCCACGACAATCTGTCGTGGCTAAAAGTCTGTTTTTTAGTAGTGTGTCCAAGTAGAATACTATTTTTTATTAATACCTTTGTGTTTGCGGCAGTAATTCCTCTGGATAGAGCAACGTAGATCTGACCGTGAGTGAAAATAGGAGAGGGTACATATAGGCCAACATGCTGGATTGTTTGTCCTTAAGATTTGTTTACGGTCAACGCAAAGCTTAAACGGATTGAGAATTGTTTTCTAGTGAATTCAAAACGCATATGTTGATCTACAGTATTTTTTAGAGGTATGTGTGGCAGGAACACTGGCTTGCTTTTATGTTGGCTCATAAGAATCTCTGCCTCAATAACATTTCTTGAAAATTGATGGCATATGAGACATGGACTGTTGCAAAGGCCAATATGTGGGTTTAAATTTCACAGAAGCATAATAGGGGCACCTCTCTTTAAAGACAATTTGTGGGGAGGAAGATTACTCATTGAGATGTTATTCAGAAATTCTTGTGGGTATAAATTATATTTGTCATCATCAACAGAATCAAAAGAGCAGAATGTTATCTCTTCCCCAGGGAAAACATGCAAACATTTTTCATTTAAATGAGCAACATCTTCATTTAACGGAGTCAGCAGCGCTCTGTTCTCCCAGTAATCATAGTTACTAATATTGCATGTAATATTAGAGAATACAATGATGATAAGTATATTGATTGAATGTTCGTCGTCCCATGGAATAATCATTGAATCAGGAATGCAGATCATATCGTCACCACATGTAGACTCAGTACCATTTCCAATGCGAAGAAGAAACTCTGAAAAATCATGATCATTGAGTGCACGCATATTTTCAATCAATGAGAGTAATTTGACATTTAACCACAATGGCGATGTAATAATACTGGCATTAATAATTGTCAACATTGTTCCGTTAATCACAACCGGTGGAATTTGGTGAAAATCGTCTCTCATGATTACAACTTTTCCACCAAAAAGTATGTTTGTATTCAGAACATCCCGTAATGACCGGTCAACAGCCTCAAAAACATATTTGTGGGACATAGGTGCGTCATCCCACAGAATAGCAGAACATTGTTGTAACAGTTGTTGCATTCTGACTTTTTGCTAAATTTACAGTATGAGCCTGGTTCAATAAGAACTGGAATCTTGAATCTCAGATGTGTTGTATTTCCACCTGGGAGCAGAGTTGCTGCAATTTCTGATGGTGCAGTGGCAAGTACAATATGACCATCAGGGCGTAGGTGGGCAAGAATTGCTATGTATAAAAAGGTTTTCCCAGTGCCAGTAGGTCCATCAATGAAGAAAATACCAACATTGCCTTGTCGAACAGTTTCAGCAATAATATGGAAGATATAAGCTTGACATTGATTTAAAGATGAAATAGAAAGAAGATCTGTATTTGATACTGGTATTGAGAGTTTCTCCTCAATTAAGATGGAGAAGTCTGTAATATTTTGAAAGTTAAAAGACATTTGAGGGATATCAAACTATGTAATGCATTTGCTATGTTGTTGAAGTATGTTATCTATTCCACGAAGGAGCCTGTTGAGGACATATACATCACTGACATATGAGGATGTGGCGTAATCTTCTGTCATTGCTATGTAATTAGCATTCCAGAGCTCTTTAACATCTATAGGATTGCATAATAACAAAATTGTCGTAAATAAAGTGCACAGTGCTACGGGCATCAGAAATTATCTAGCATCGTGCATACAATTATATAGACTGTTGTCTCGTTCTAATAGACCATAATGTTCAGCCGTTGACTTGAATGTTTGATGGGTAATAGTATCAACTATCATCAAATGTTCAAAAGATCCTGGTGCTCGAATATGATTTAAAAGCATGCGTATGTAAAAATTTTCTCCTTCTGAAGGATGTATTGAGTACATTAGAGCAATAACCTTTTGACGACGTCTTCCTTTATGTCAAGTTCTTTAACTCGAATTCCAGGTATTATGTTTTGGAAATTCGGTGTATAAATACTTGTGTTGTTCTTACTTATTGTCATTAATACTAAAAAATCCAGTGCATATTGTACGGGAGTTTCGGTCATTTGCAAGAATGTTATTGAGTACGTCAGTAGTGCAGAACTGAACTTGTTGTTTGTTTGGTAGATGTATTTGTAAACGAATTACCGAAGGATATGTTTGATACATATTGAATTTGAAAATTTTCCAGAGTGCTTTCTGGGGACATATCCACCGACCATTTACATATTGAGATATCTCATTTCGATCCGCAATATCGTAGATATGGAATGCAACACAGTCAGGACTTTTGTGAATGTACTTGTATTAATATTTAATACTTTTAATACTACTACAAATATTAACATTTATATGGCAGTCATATTTTAACAGCAGATACAGATTATATAGAATAACCCATCAATTGTCAATATTAAAATCTGTAGTACGTCGCAGCGTAAATGATCGTCCATTATTTCGCTGGCGATAAATTGGGTATGAGTCAGCTCTTTACAGTGTATGTTCAGAAAAAATTTTCGGGTAACCCCTTTTGCAGCTACCATGCTTCATGCTTGGTGCTCGAGGATTTACATGTGCACATGGACTATGAATCATATGTCGCACAACCGTATTGTAGAGTTCGGGCTCATGTTCAACATGAGGCAGCTCAGTGTGAACAATGTGGTCGTAGTCATCTGGAGTATTCATTTCATCGTGTGTATCAAAATAATCAGCATATGAACATGGGCAAGCCTCTTTTTTGGAACTCAATTACATGCACATGACTAATTATCTTTCCCAAAATATGGCTATGGAAAAGATTCTGCTTTAATTTTACGTATTTAACATGGAATATTCGAGCAACTATATCAGGACGATCCTGAGGGGTTTGTCCATCATAAAGCGATTCAGTGATTTCTGACCATGATGAATTACATGTCATTATTAAGAATGTATCCGGTCTACCATAATGTTGAACAACAGTCACTGCATCCTGATAACATTGGTACATGTCGCACGGGCTTCCAACAAAAGATAAATTGCATGTCATTATTAAGAATATATCTAGCCTACTATAATGCTAAACTACAGTTATTGCATCTTGATAACGTTAGTACATGTCGCGCGGGCTTCCAACAAAAGAGAATGGTAGGATCATGCGGCGGCCAATATTTGTTGCACCATAATAACATATTTTACGTCAGTAGATCGCTGGATATACAGAGTAATGTTATTGTATATTGCAATGAGAAGTTTGTAATACCTCCACTACTTTCTCCAGCATTGAGGCAATCTTGTAAGCCACAATACAATTCAGCATGAATAGTATTTTGATTTTTTTTAATCCACCGCAATTTATGAGTTTCTATTTTAATGTAGTTGTAAACAACATATTATTGCAGCAAACGACAATCGTGTAACAGTAATGATAAAGGTGGACCACAGTCCTATAGAAAAATGAATCTGAACGTAAATATATTTCATGTAAAAGAATAAGTAGTTTATTAAATAAAAATTAGCCTGTATACCTGGAGTACATATGAGTAGTAGTCGTGTCAGCTAACACGTAGATTGTTTAATCCATTATATTCAGCTATACAACCATATGTTCTGTATGAGAGAAGCAGCGGGTATTGAAGAGGATCGTAGAAACCAGTATATTCTTGCACAGTAATTACATGACCTTTAGTTGTCTCAATAATTATATTGCGTTCGTTTGAATCAAGATAGTCTTCAGCTCTGACAACTATAACAGCAACCTGTGAGGCGGTTGACAGTATATATTGTTGTTCATGTCCAGGTCTTTCTTTAATCACTAATCTGCAGTTGGTAATGTCTTGGCGCTCAGCCAGTCGTCGAAACATCCACACAAATGGATTATACGTAACCAAAATTATTTTTATCTTTTGCAGTAATGAACAATCTAATTTTGAGCTTTCTTGTAAGTGATGATCTATCTCATGCTATGTATCATATATGTATAGTTGTAAGTATCTAGGTCTTGTATTTGTAATATGAAGAAGAGAGTCGATTTGGTGATATATTGCTCTGTGAGCTCAGAAAGTGTAGACAGCGTGCTGATCAGATGCCAGAGTTGCATCTAATTTAACACTCATAGATGTGAAATAGAATACATGATTATACGAACGAATATATCTTCTGAAATGCTGACTCTCTACAGAATCACTGATGAATAGATTGTAGAGGTCATTTGGGAATGGTTGAGTTGGTATGTGGACTCTCCCGTTGTTGTAGCACATTGTTGTGGTTTCACCATCAAACAACTTAGCACGACAATAAACACAGAGTTCTGGGAGCCACAGCTGGAAGTAAATAATATGTTGAGGTAGAGTCGAAATGCGGGCAATATTATGTTTCCTGAGGCAATGATTTGTACCAGTACTACTATCATCAAAGGTGGAATCACTTGCATGGTCAACTTGATGCGCAGGTCCTGCGGCAATTTCTATGTAAATGAAGTATGAAGAATGTGTTAAGAGAAGGGGTTATTGAGATTTAAAGAGTATTTTCATACTATTGTAGTTACGAAGTACATACGATGTGATAAGTGTTGTTGTGGTTGTTGCAGCAAGATTTGAGGTACAGTTGTTGTTTGTGCATAGTTTGGCAGGAGGTTATTCTCACATAGTGGTGTAGCAGATGTACGCAAAGATTATGATTCTCTAGTGCAAAGCCCTTGCATAGTATGAGTGCATGACGATGGCACGTTTGTTCACATGTATCGATGGACAACACCATGCACACCGTATGTTACTCTGGACATGTATTGTAGTTGTGGTGATGGAGTAGTTTGCACAAGCTGATTGTTGGGTGCCGATATAGGCATAATGAAGTGGTATGGGCGTATAGCAGTTGAGCGTTGATGGCTGTTTTCATGTTGGATTTCAGCATTGTGCGTTTCCGACCTTTGTTGTCGTCATTGAGCACGGTTTCGAGCAGCAGTATGCCAAATGGCTCATTGTTGTTCCTATTGTACTTCAGTCAATTGCAACCACCAAGATATTTGACGGACTCGATTAGAAGCGCGTTCTTGTTTGCGTTGCTCTTCTGTCATCCTGGCTCTCCTGTTTTGCGAACGTTGTCGATTAGCAGCTCGTTGAGCAGTACGATGTGTTTCTGTGGTGTCCATGTTGGTGCGGAGCACATAGTTTGCTACAGCCTGAAATTCTGTATAGTAAGTAACATAAGTGAACATTACTTTGCAAATGCATAAGATGAATTGTCATTATAGACGTAAGTGTATTTTGTAACGTAAATGAGGCATCGTATGCTTAGTTCGGGTTTTATGGATGCATGTCGTAATATTGGGGATATGTTGTTTTTCACTTGTGAGAGTTGGGCATATACGAACATTGAAACCTAAATTCACATGTGTAGGTTGCTCGTACTGTGAGATTGCTGGTTATATGTTCAACAGATTATGGGGATTATAATTGATGATGTTCTGAGTGAGTAAAAGCAACGGGGTCATGTGACAATATTTCAGTAACAGTTAGTTAATATATTCAGCAGTTTACAGCAACAGTCGTATAGATTTAGAAGTCAAGGCAAACCCGAGAACATAGTACAACACTTTCTACAGATATATTCAACACGATAACATTGGAACATCAATGAAATAGTGAAGAAGAGACTAAGATGATGATCGAAGATAGCAAAGAAAAAGTTCAAACCTAAGAGGACTGAACCTCGAAATAGATAATTACAAACACTTGTGAAAGGGCAGAACAACAGAAACTTCAGTTAGTTAAGCCCCCCCCCCCTGAAAGAACTCCGGTTTAACATCAAAGAGTGTCATCTCATGAACTGAAATCTTATTCCCTTCAATGATGTGGTTGTCCAGTTTTATCGCAGCTTCGCTCATTGTCGTCTCATCAGCAAAAATGACTTCCCCTGTGCCAACTGACTCCCCATTTGTGTCCAAGTAAGCCTTCATGAGTAAATATATAGTATCACTGAATTATCAAGTCAAAACGGTTCAACAATATAATTGATGATCAAGATTTTGGATCTGTACACTGACGTGAATGAATCCCACAAGGGATCCAAAGACGGACTTTAAAACCTGGGTATTCTTACCAAGGTTAAGGTTGCCAATTAATAGGCAGAAGGAGTAGTTTTCCCACATCTCTGGTGGGGCATCATCGGTGTACTCGAGTTCGTTGCTCGTGAAATGAACAGCTTTCCTACGCGGCGTGTCTGACAAAGACTTTGTCCCGGACATTGCAAATTTTTAGATTGAACTACAATTGGGTAGCAGAGAGGGAACCAACTGTCGGTGAAGAATGCCAATGTTTTGTGTTTGTAGAAGTGTTTTAATCATTAGTACATAATTTTGTATTTGCAGCCTATAAAAATAATATTACGAAACAAAAGAACAGACATGAAAACTGGAGTTGTAATATTTTATACATTCTTACATAAATCATAGTCATTAATGACGTTCAATACAAATGTAAGGAATGATCATCTCAAAGAACTGTCACTTAATTCAGGACATTAATGAATCATTGGTACTGTCGATGCGAAGAGCATCGAGCGCGGGCGTAGCCCGTGCGAATATGCTCGTATCTCCAACACTTCTAAAGAAATATCAGTATAACAAACTTCAATTATTTTGAATAGAAGACAATATTTCTAAACTTACTTGCAGATCAAGAAATTAGCCTATTATGCTATGAAAACTCCTTAATCAATCATAGAGAAAGTTTCGCAGAGATGTTCTCTAGAGAAGGTGCAACGACAGAGAGAGAGGGTGCATCCGACCCCTGTGCCTGATGCTCTCCCTCGTGCCTACTTTATTATGTGCACGGGAGTTTGCGAGCACATGTATATTTTGAGCTGCTTTCGGTTGGTAGTCCACTGATTGTTTTAGGTGCATACTTGGTGTAATCACCGTGCATTATTGGAAATGAAGTTAATGCATTCACTAATTACCATATTTCTTCTATAGAATTGATAATGTCATGTATAATCATATTCAGCTAATTGTTTGGAGAGAACTACTAATTATCTCAATTCAGTTAATTGTTTGGGAAAAACTACTAATTATCTCATTGAAACTATATATTTACTTACTTAAATTTCTAAGAATATAATATTAATTTGTATACATTATCCTTAGTACAGATTTTATCCCATGGCCTCCGCCGTGCCTTTGCCGTCCCCCGCATTCGAGCTTTTTGCCATGCTTGTCTGCCCTCCGTCGCCTCTCCCCGGTCTCCCCTCACATCAGAAATAAGCAAAGACATAGGCTTACCACCCCCTCCTCTCATCCCTCATATAACTCTCTCATTCTTACTCTTTTCCCGCCTGCTCTTAATGATTTCGTCTTCAATGCTGCCGATGTGGATGATTTCTAGCACCAATGTGATCCAGGTTACTGATATCGTGCACACTTTTTTCATCCCTCACGCAACATGGTTCTCCAACTAAATTTTTAAACATAAATGAGCAAAATGGAGCGAACAATTTCTAGCATGAAGTCATTAACTGATTTTTATTAATTGATGAGCAAAACAAGAGGAATAAAACTGGAGGAACTCACTACTAATTCAAGATAAACTCACAACTACAAAATGATCTATACAAAGCCCAAAACAATTTTTTTTCCCGCTTGCTCTTAATGATTTCGTCTTCAATGATGCGGATGTGGATGATTTCTAGCACCAGTGTGATCTAGGTTACTGATATCGTGCACACTTTTTTCATCCCTCACGCAGCGTGGTTCTCCAACTAAATTTTTAAACCTAAATGAGCAAAATGGAGCGAACAATTTCTAGCATAAAGTCATTAACTGATTTTTATTAATTGATGAGCAAAACAGGAGGAATAAAACTGGAGGAACTCACTACTAATTCAAGGTAAACTCACTACTGCAAAATGATCTACACAAAGCCTAAAACAAATTTTTTTAGAGAAATTCGGAGGACCAAATTCTGAAATCTCTGAAGAGGGAAAAAAACTGATGTTTACAAACTTGAATCTCTTTCGAAAAAATAGAGGTAGGAGAAATAACTCATCCTGCTGATATTTACATACTTGATTGGCAAGTAAGAAAAAATTAACATGTGTAAACTGGAATAACTAAGTTTAAGAATCAGTAAAATCGGTAAAACAATTACCAGAAGTGTAATGACAATAAATAACTCCCCACTGTAAAAAAAATTTACAAGTAGTGGAATAGAAAGATTTTTGTGTCTGCTCCTTTGACTGTTGTAAGAACCTGGTTATAGAGGTGGGAGATGGTGAATAGGTTCAGAGAAGGAGAAGATGGAATGAAATCGGTACCTAGTAGTGAGGTTTTAGAGTGGAACTCTACAGCGGCATTGGGACGGCGTGGATGAAGGATTCAGCGAATGCGGCGGAAGCGATGTAGGGTACCGGCGGAAACGACGTAGAGACTGCAGGAAGCGATGTAGGTTGGAGAGGAAATCACATTGCCATCGTCGAGTGCGTCGATGAGGGATTCAACCTAAGGTGTCACTTGCAGAGCAAGGATGATGAAGCGGTGGAGGGGCTTTTTAGAGAGATAAATTGCGTGACCGACGACCTTACACTGTTCTGTTGAAAGATCCAGGGTGAAGAGAGGTAGGCGATGAGGAAATAGCTGAGCAGAGCGGCGCGATGATGAAGTGGCCAGCATACAAGGCAGCTTTCGCGGCACGCGGCAGGAGGACGGGGCACGCATGAAGCGGCAAGCATGGAGGCCAGCTTTCGCGGCACGCGGCAGGAGGACGGGGCAGGCAGCGGATTGAAGAGGTGAAAGCGGTGAGGTTGTTTTCGGGATTTTAGGCGCGTGACAGAGAGAAAAGAGCAGTCTTATTAATATTATATATATATATATATATATATATATATATATATATATATATATATATATATATATATATATATATATATATATATATATATATATATATATATATATATATATATATATATATATACGAGTGCCCGACACGGGGCTCCGCCCCTATGGCCATGCGCGATAGTACCTGGTCAGCGATGGCGTGCTTCGCCCGCCCCCGACGGGTCGCTGCTGACTGCGCCCGCAATATATACATATGAGTACTCAAATTGATCGTAAAAAATCTAAATCAATATTATAATATTTATTTTGTAAAAAAATATATATTTTTATACCTAAAAAATTATTTCCTTCCACTATATTCCTATTCCTCTCTCTCTCTTTCCATCTCTCTCCCTCTACTCCGCACACTCCTCTCCCTCCTCTCCGTCCCTCTCTCTCCACTCTCTCTCCCATGGGCTGATGAAAGAGGATGTTATTCTAACAAATTGGTAGAGGTAAATTCGGAAGTGTCAATGTTGCACCAAAGCCCACTTCTTCTTTATATAATAGTATAGATATTCCTATTCCTCTCTCTCTCTCTCTTTCCATCTCTCTCCCTCTACTCCGCACACTCCTCTCCCTCCTCTCCCTCCCTCTCTCTCCACTCTCTCTCCCATGGGCTGATGAAAGAGGATGTTATTCTAACAAATTGGTAGGGGTAAATTCGGAAGTGGCAATGTTGCACCAAAGCCCACTTCTCCTTTATATAATAGTATAGATATATTAGATATATAATAATAATAATTGTTATTATTATTATTATTATTATTATTATTATTAGATTTTAACATTCAATTACTAGATACTTGCCCTAGAGAACTCGAAAATTGTCCCGAACGGGCTCGTTACAACTATCTCGTTGATACGCACGTATTGAGACGAGCCATGTGACATTTCGAGTTTGATTGCTCAAATTATGCTCTCCGGAGCATTTGCGACCAATTTACTTAGACTTTGAAACTGTTCAAATGACGTCAGAGTCGCGAACGGATGGCTCTGTTGAACTTGTATTATCGTCATGAGTCTAATAAAATTATCCGAGATCATATCCGAGGTCGTTTGCTCGATTTCAGCATTCTGCATAAAAACTCTTTTTGCAACCCACGTTATTTGGGCTCGCACACATGCTATAATTTCCTCCAGATGACACGCTTCCTTCGGACAACATAGGCTTTCTAGGCAATGCTACCATCAGCGGCATTAGCTCTTCTACCACCTGATGATATTGTAGCAATCTCTCCTATTTGCAATTTCTTAACTTAAATAATCATTTTATTTTAACCATGACTCAACCATAACTGCCTCATTTCCTAAGGACTTCTACCTAGTACAGGCCGACGCGTAGTGACTCAAGTCACTCAGGGGTCTAGCTCAAATTGGGATGTTACATGTCTTGCCTAGTTTTGACCGACAACTTTGCTACACAGTTTTGACTCTAACATCTCTCTTGCTCAGTTTTGATTATGATAGCTACCCTGCCAGATTTTGACTTTGACATCTCTCCTGCTCAATTATGACTCTTATCACTTTGACAGCTCTCTTACTCAATTTTGATTTTGACTTTGACATCTCTCTTGCTGCTTAGTTTTTACTATATATGTGAGCTCTCATGATAAGTTCTAATTTTCAGGGCTCTCTTACTCAGTTTTGCTTCTAACATATCTCCGGCTAAGTTCTGACTCGAACAACTCTCCTGCTCAGGTCTGACTGACAACTCTCCTGCTTAGTACCGACACCAACAACTCGATCTCCTGCTCAATTTTGACTCTGACTGCTATCCTGCTCAGTTCCGACTTCGACAGATCTACCACTCCTCGTTTTGCTCGCTACGGTGCCTACTCCAGAGTTTGCTCCAAAGACCACTCCCGCGAGCGCCCGAAAAGACTTACTCATCTTTTTTTATATAAATACTTGTAAAAGAAGCGGTGGTCTATCACCCTTCCAAGAACTCAAGCTATTGTAACCGAATACAAGCTAGTGGATTTTGCCAGCACCGATTTGGCCCTGGGATTTTTTTCTTTACCAAATTTTTCCACGTAAAATGTCTTACTATTTTTCTGTTGGTTCTCTTTTTGACTATTGCGCGATTAGCTCTGTTGAAAATGGTGAAGTGAAAGTGGGTGATTGGATGACTTGGGCGACCTGTCCGCACGGATTATGCGGACAGGATTGGCGGATAGCAAGTCGGCAGAGCTGTTGCAGCTTGTTCTTTGGCGTCATGGGCGGTCTGTTCACACGGACTAAGCAAACAGAAGCGGCGGTCTGCCAGGACGGCTTATGCTCAGCCGGCAGTTGGATCCCAGAAGGTAACCATGCGGATAGTGACTCTTTCTATGGAGTCCGGCAAGAACCTGACTGGACTGTAACTCGACAGACCGGCTTGGTAGAAGCCTTGGTCTAGCTCTGGAGGAGCGGCTAGCAGAAGTCGCGGAGGTCTCCAGTCAGTGCGAAAAGGTACTGGAGTTCGTCGGGACGAGCGAACTGCATCCAGTGTCCGCCAGTAAGTGCAGACTGGCCCTTGTGGCTGGTGGAGTGGTCTTGGTTGGTTCTGAACCAAGTCTAGGTTTGACTCAGTTCGGGTAGATTGCGCAGTTAAGCGCGGACTACTACTCAGTCCGCCGAGCTCGGCAGCAGTGTTGTGTGTCTTGGTTGCGAGCTTGGGGAATGCAGACTGGAGTTGCGTCTGCAAGGCGTGTAGACTGATGTTGTGTCAGCTGAGTCCGACAGCTGTCTTGGTGGCGTGGTTGCGGGCTCGGTGTATGCGGACTGGAGTTGTGTCCGCGGATAGGCGGACAAGGTGTTGCTGCAGAGTTAGGTTGGCGGTGGTCCTGGCTTGGCCTTTGGCGACAAGGCGGACTGGTGTGCTGTCCGGCCTTGGTGTAGTATAGGCGGACTGGCTATCCTACACAGGTCGCGGCGGACTACAAGTGTACCTGCGGCCTGCAGATACACTTGTTCTTGCTACATGATGAGGCGGTGATCCTATCGGCTAGGGAGGTGACCACACACCTCATCGTGCCTATAAATAGGACTCATGTCACATCAAGAATATGGGTGAATGAACAATAAGTGAGCTCGCAAATAGTTATTACAGACTGATTTTTGGTATCCGCGCGGGTTAAAGGAGTTGACCGGTTTGTGCTATGCAGGTTGTGCGGATAGCGCTGGAAAGCGAGGACTTGGCTCTGATTATAGTCAGGGACAGTGCGGACTCTGCGGTTAGCAACAGACCATAAACAGCCGGTTGCGGACAGCGACCAGGCGGTGTTCTCATTGGCAACTAGTTTCCAGGTTCAATAAGTAGTCTGTTTCAGGCGGTTTGTTCTGTTCGGCATCAACATCTTGTGTGGTCTTGCAGCTAGGATACCTTGCGGTTAGGCTGCTTGCAGATCGGCGGCTAGAGCTCAGCATTGGAATAACGGGTAGTCCGCGCGGCTTGGTTTGTGGTTTGGCAACCTGGCGGTCTGTGCGGACTCCATAGTGCAGCAGTAGAACCGGCGGCTACTTGTTCAGTCGGCGCAGTTTGATTTGCCTTGTAATTGTTTCTGTTTTTCCTTAGGTTATTTTGGCAAATCATGTCTCTTCATGTATGTCTCGCTTTATAAGAAGATAGCTGTTATCAATAAAGACTCTTGTTGCTGATGGTGTCTCTGGGTGTGATCTAACCTTCTAGTTGAGATAACCCCTGCTAATTCCAAGATCAGGAAAATTCAATATGGTATTAGAGGGTGGAGGTTGGAGTGGATAAGCAGTGATCAACTAGAAGTTGTTGTTGCTCTTGTGAAGAGAGAACCAGTGTTAGAGCCATGGAAGCAAGATTTGCAAGAGGTCTCGGTATTGAACTCCTAACAAAGACTAACTTTAAGGAGTGGAAGTCCTGTATGGAGTGATATCTTCTTGGCAAGGACCTTTGGGAGGTGGTGTGCAGAGCAGAAAGGATATAGGATACTGCTGGCAATGCTGAAGCGATGAGAGCTTGGAAGGAGACAAATGAGAGAGCGGAGTCTATTCTCAAGCAGGTGATCTCATCAGAGCTCTTGGACACATCAACAGGTGTTGGTCAGCTGCGGAGATTTGGACTTCCCTTATTGGGTTGTTCAAGGAGGAGGTAAGGGTGGCTGCTGAGCTTGGTCCTTTTACTTCATATCAGCAAAAGAGGAGTGGTTCTCCTAGGGGTGATGGGAAGAGGAAGGAAGGACCAAAGTGCTATAGATGCAAACAACATGGTCATCTCAGGAATGAGTGTAAGGTTGTCTTACACTCGGTGAACGTTGCTTATACTAAAGTAAGGAGAAGAACTTGGTTGGGTCATCAACAAGTTCAGATGCTGATCGGATGAAGGCTAGTGATAGTGCAGCTATCTGGCATGAAATACTGGGGCATGTGGGAATGGACAAGCTGAAAGCAATGGCAGTAAGGAGACTCGTGAGAGGCTTGCCTAGATTGTCATCCTACGGCGACGGTCAAGCATGTACGGGATGTCAGCACGGTGAAGATTATCGCTTCACGGTTGATAAGGAGCGGTCCAGATGCAAAACACCTTTGGAGGTTGTTCATTGTGATCTGGTAGGACCGACCTTCACTGCCAGTTTTGGAGGCAGCAGGTACATGCTGATTTTGGTTGATGACTATACGAGGTATACTTGGGTATACTTCATGAAGGATAAGTCGAACATGTTTCGCTTGTTTGTGGAGTTCAAGAAGCTTGTGGAGGATCAGATTGGCCTGCGGATCATGAAGTGGAGGATGGGCAACGGAGGAGAGTTGGCTCAACCGTGTTCTCGAACTTTTGCAGGACGCATGGGATCCGAAGGGAGCTCTCTCGTGGACATACTTCACAGCAATATTGTGTTGCAGTTCGGTTGGTCCGTCTATTTACGGAGACCTGCAAGTGTTGGCTTTAGTGCAAAGGCATTCCTAAGGCCTTTTGGGCGGAAGGGATGGCCCATGCGAAACATATCATCAATCAGATGCCTCTTAGTCCGATCAATGTAAAGACTCTGGCTGAGCTGATGTTCGGGGTGAAGCCCAGTGTGAAGCACCTACGGGTGTTTGGTTCTACCTGCTACATACACGCTCTGGATGCACTCAAGACGAAGCTAGTCTTTATTTGGTATGATGAGCGGAAGAGGAGATGGAGGTGTATGGATCCTGCGACGAAGAGGTTCATCGTGTCGAGAGACGTTGTCTTCGATGAGCTGACGTCATATTGGGGGAGCTCATGTGTGGAGCTAGAGGAGAGCAAGTTAGTTGGTGGGCTTAAGGAGGATGCTGCTAATGTTCAGTTGGAGCTGCCTGTGTCACCAGAAGCTCCAGTTTGTTCTAGCTCCGGGGTGGAGGCATCTAGGTCAGGTAGTATGGGGAGCGATACTCCAGGTGCTTCTGGCTCGAAGACGGGGGCTTCTGGTTCAGGAAGCATGGGGAGTGTTGCTCCAGGTGTATCTTGTTCAGGTAGCAAGGGGAGCGATGTTCCAGGCAGTTCTTGTTCAAGCGCGGAGGATTCTGGTTCAGGTAGCAGGGGGAGCGTTACTCCAGGTGCTTCTAGTTCCAATGTGGTGGCTTCTTGTTCAGGAAGCAAGGGGAGCATTGTTCCGGTTTTTCCCGGGAACAGAGCTGGTTCGGAAGGAGCAGCGAAGGTGGTTAGCCGTGATCAGGGTCTTTGGAGATCGAAGAGGATCATCAACCCACCAGCTCGATATTGCGGAGGAAACTCAGTGAGCTTGGTCTCATGTTTCCTTGCAAGCCCTCAGGTCGAGCGAGTACCTTCTAACTGTGATGACACAACTGGAGTCAAGGAGGTGGATGAAGCCTAGTTTGAGGAGGTGACTACCCTCAGAGGAAATGAGACTTGGGGCCTTGTGCCCAAGATCATTGGTGATACTCCTGTGATGCACAAGTTGAGGTCGAGGCTGAAGAAGAATGCAGAGGGAAGCATGGTTCCTTTTGGGAAATGCTGGAGGGATCCCTCATGATCCAGGATATGCAGGGCGGGGACTATGTCTTGGACATCTCCTCAAAGGCTCTATCAGAGGGACCAGGTGCAAGGTTACAGGAGCTACTGGGGTTGTTCACCATTTCTCACTTTAGGGGGGAGTGTTGAAAATGGTGAAGTGAAAGTGGGTGATTGGATGACTTGGGCGACCTGTCTGCACGGACTATGCGAACATGATTGGCGGATAGCCAGGTTGGCAGAGCTATTGCAGCTTGTTCTTTGGCGGCCTGGGCGATCTGTTCAAGCGGACTAAGCGAACAGAAGCGGCGGTCTGTCAGGCTGGCTTATGCTCAGCCGGCAGTTGGATCTCATAAGGTAACCAGGCAGATAACGACTCTATCTGTGGAGTCTGACAAGAAGCGGACTGGACCGGAGCTCGACAGACCGTCTTGGTAGAAGCTTTGGTCTAGCTCTGGAGGAGCGGCTAGCGGAAGTCGTGGAGGTCGCCAGTCAGTTCGGAACGGTACTGGAGTTTGCCGGGGCAGTCGGACTAGATCCAGTATCCGCCAGTAAGTGCGGACTGACCCTAGTGGCTGGTGGAGTGGACTTGGTTGGTTCTAAACCAAGTGCAGGTTTGGCTCAGTTCGGGGAGATCGCGCAGTTAAGCACGGACTGCTACTCAGTCTGCCGAGCTCGGCAGCAGTGTTGTGTGCCATGGTTGCGAGCTTGGGGAATGCGGACTGGAGTTACGTCCGCAAGGCGTGTGGACTAATGTTGTGTCAGCTGAGTCCGGCAGCTGTCTTGGTGGCGTGGTTGCGGGCGCGGTGTATGCGGACTGGAGCTGTGTCCGCGGATATGTGGACAAGGTGTTGCTGCAGAGTTAGGCTAGCGGTGGTCCTTGCTTGGCCTTTGGCGACAAGGCGGACTGGCGTGTTGTTCGGCCTTAGTGTAGCATAGGCGGACTGGCTATCCTGCACAGGTCGCGGCGGACTGCAAGTGTATCTGTGGCTTGCGAATACACTTGTTCTTGCTGTGGGATGAGGCAGTGATCCTATCGACTAGGGAGGTAACCACACTCCTCATCGTGCCTATAAATAGGACCCATGTCACATCAGGAATATGGGCGAATGAACAGTAAGTGAGCTCGCGAATACTTGTTGCGGACTGATTTTTGGTATCCGTGCGAGTTAAAGGAGTTGACCGGTTTGTGTTGTACAGGTTGTGCGGATAGCGTTGGAAAGCCAGGATTTGGCTTTGATTGCGGTCAGGGATAGTGCGGACTCTGCGGTTAGTAACAGACGGTAAACAGCAGGTCACGGACGGCGACCAGGCGGTTTTCTCTTTGACAACTAGTTTCCCGGTTCAATAAGTCATCTGTTTCAGGCGACCCGTTCAGTTCGGCATCAGCAGCTTGTGCGGTCTGGTGACTAGGCGACCTCGAGGTTAGGCGGCTTGCAAATCGGCGGCTAGAGCTCAGCTTTGGAATAACGGGCAGTCCGCGCGGCTTGGTTTGCGGTTTGGCGACCTGGCGGTCTGTGCGGACTCCATAGTGCAGCAGTGGAACCGGCGGCTACTTGTTCAGTCGGCGCGGTTTGATTTGCCTTGTAATTGATTCTGCTTTCCCTTTGGTTATTTTGACGAATCATCTCTTGCCATTTATGTCTCGCTTTGTGAGAAGACAGTTGTTATCAATAAAGACTCTAGTTGCTGATGGTGTCTCTGGTTGTGATCTAACCTTCTAGTTGAGATAACCTCTGCTCATTCCAAGATTCGGAAAATTCAACAAACTCTATCTCCAGCTAAGGCGAGTTGATTCATCTGGTCTGGGAGAGCACTAACACGACAAGATATAGACTATACAACGACGTTTTTATTGCAACGTTTTTTAAAGCGTCGCCATTAGTTTTCAATTTAGTGACGAATTTTTTTAAAACGTCACCAATATAAAATTTTAACATTACGTCAGCATACATGTTTCTCTTTTGTGACAATTATTTTAAAAACGTCATCAAAACATAAGATCTTCAACTAAATTTTTTGATAATCATATCATGTACTTACTAAACAAGAAGTACTATACCTACCTATAAATTTTTATGTTCACATCATTACAGTCTTTCTAAACAAGTTCCTAGAAATAATAAGCCTCATTTATTAGTATCAATATTTTTTATAGTGATATTATTGATGGTAGTGAAACTATTGTTGATACTGGCGATTATGAAGTCCTTAATGCTGATAACCATGACAAATGTATTCACTATGGATATGATATCTCCACATGCTTAAATGTTAGTGTGGTAGCTCAATGATCTCATCAAATTGTTACTATGGAATACCCTATGTCCATATCAATATCAAACACTTCTTTTTGTAGGGAGAACACACTACGTAGATAAGACAACCCACTAGGCAAATGTTCCAAGATAAGAGCATGAATTGCCACAACAACGAAGTTGTCTACTTTGATGAGCCGATTAGGAGAATAGTAAATGAGAGATCCCGAGCTCGATTCCTCATACATAGAGTTTTTGAGGTTTCCACTACCAAACCTCGTATCAAAAGTCGATACATAAATTTATTGGGGGTTCCGCTTCCTGGTCAGCAGACGGGGGTAAAGGGACCAGCATCCCTTGAGGGGTCCGAGGGCAGCATCCTTGTCCTAAATTTTTTTGTACGTTGGAAAAAAGTTACTAATAAAAAAATATGAAAATTATGATAAGAAATTAAAAAAAATTATTATTATTCGCAGATCTAGTGTGACTATACGCAGATCGACATTCCCCCTTATTTTTTAAGTTTATGATTCATTTTTTGTTTTTAAAACCTCTTTTCACAAACCGAACCCTAACACCTCCTTCCATTCCAGCCGCCTCTCTCGAGCCTAATGGGGCAACGTGTGTCCCAAGCCCAATTATTTTTTGTATTCTAATTCATCATTTATGACCACCCAAAAATATTATATACATAAAAAAAATAAAAAATTTGGTGGGAAACTAAAAAAAATTCCCCCTCTCTCAATTTTTTTATATTTCATTCACTCCCTTCAACCCTAACTCGACTCTTCATTTCACACTCCTCACAAAACTTGTTGTCGTCATTGAATTCTTCCCATCTTACTGCTATCGTCACCTTCTTCCTGCCCGGCTCTTCCCGTCAGCCTCCACCAGTCAACCTCATCCCCAAGTCCATCTACTACACCCTAGGACAGGGGCGGGCGCGGCATAAAATTGCGGATAGCCATGAGAGGACTTAGCTGGCTGCTGTTCCTGACCGCGCGAGGCTCCCAAAACATTCTCCTATTTCCTCCCGCTGTTGTCGTGAAGTCCAGTCCGCTGAAACGCTCGCTTCCCTCACGGGTTTGAGTCGGTTCTCCCCGACGATATCACTATCGACGTTTTATCCTCCAATCGATGGGACGTTATCTCACCCAAATAAATCTTCCCGGCGATCAGCCATTACAACCCGTCATTCAACCATAAATCGAAACCCTATCTCTCTTGATTTCTCCTGGGCAGGTCTCATTTCTTCCAGGCGATCACTTGTTGGAAAGAAGCTTGTTGGAGGTCAGCATTATAACAAAAATGGTGTGATCGCTAGCAGGTGCGCTTCTATTATTGATTTTATTATTGATTGTGCACAGATAACATTCTTACTTACATGGCAAATATTTTATTAAATTAAAATGTTGGCTTTAGCTTTAAATTCAATGATGCACTTGATAAGCCTTAAAAAAATTGAAGTCTAAATTTAAATATTCAATTTGTTTTTTGAATTCACACATAGCTTTTTGCATTTTAGCATTTTTTAGAGATCTGGACAAAAATTTGTTCAATTTCTCTAAGAAATGCCCAGATTTCTTAGAAAAATTTTGTATGAGAAATCTGCCGAGATTTCTCTAACAAATCTGGACAAAAATCTGCAGATTTCTGTCCAGATTTGTTAGACAAAATATGCTCATATTTCTCTAACAAATCTGGACCGCAATCAACAAATTTTTGCCCAGATTTGTTAGAGAAATCTGGCAGATTTTTCCCATAGAATTCTCTAAGAAATCTGTCCAAATTTGGATAGATTTTAGGAGGAGAAATCTATCCAGATTTCTTTCGACAGATTTCCTAGATAAATTGGAAAGATTTCTGTCCAGATCTCTAAGGGTCCGTTCGGCGCGCAGGTATTGGCTTTCTGGAATTGGCTTTGCCATCCAGAAAGCCAATTCTCTTGTTCGGCGCGTCAGAATTAGACGGGCATTGGTTTTCACTTGAAAACCATGGGTTTTCCTATATACCTAAAAATCCAGTCCCCCAAAACTTACCTCCCGCTGCAGGTTTTCCAGATTTTCACCGCTACCATGCCCCGACCCCGACCCCGACCCCGCTCCCGACCCCGCCCCCACTCCCATGACCCGACCCCTACCCCGCTCCCGTGCCCGGGCCAAGCGGCACTGGGAGATGGTAATCTTAAGTATGGCCGCCTCCTCTCTCGTTTTTTTTTAAAATTTGCGTGCTCAAGCACAGCGTGCGTTGATCCTGGATACATAGAGGTGGAATACACTGCAATGATAAAAAAAAAGATGTCGAGGTTGAGTAGTTTCTTGAACCCTAGTGGCGATTCAGGGATGATAAAAATAGTTCCTAAAAATTGCAATTCCAGAAAGCCAATTCCAGTGTGCAGCCGAACAGCTTTTACATATCAATGCCAATTCTGTTCACTGAAAACCATCCTGCAGCCGAACAACATAATTGGTTTTCTGCACAAAACCAATTCCTGCAGATATTGGTTTTCTGGTCAAAGCCAATTCCAGAAAGCCAATACCTGCGCGCCGAACGGACCCTAAGAAATGACGAAATATTATAGCTCCTGATCTGCATGTAAAATATAGACACAATGAATATTTTTTTATGAATCCTCATTGAAGTAATTTTAGTTGGTCTTTGTTTTGATTGCTTAGATGACTAAAATGTGGAATAGGACATGAGTTTTCTTTTCTTTGATTGTCATCTTTTATGTCTCTATTATAACTTGGACTTTTTAAACAAGTGGACATCCATGGATTAACAGACCCCTTAATTGATCTATAGTTAAGGGGAATTAGAAATCTTCTTCCAAACTTTTTACTCAACAAATTTTATGCATCAATCTGTTTATTGTATGCGAATTATATTTTAAAATGCATAACAAAATTGCTAATTCATAATGCAACAATTCCTGATTATTGAATGGTTAGTTCAGAAAATTTATGTATATTTCTTCAATCAGGTACTTTGTTCGCGAGTTGTTTTGGTACGATGTATGTTGGATATTCTTCAAATTTTCATGAGCTAGATATTATTGTACACAAAATTTTAACATCTAAAATCATATAAACTATATATTTAGTTTCTTTTATTCTTGGTGATAATACTTGTCATTTACATGAGATTTGTTTTTTCTCTTTCTGCTATAGTACTATATTGATGCAATTGTGATTTAGGAATGCTTTATTATGTATATTCATTTCATCATAGTATTTTCATGATTTTTAACAAGATATATGAGTTTATATATTGATTATGTTTTGATTCCGATCTCTTATTTTTCTTTTGCAGGTTAAGATTATAAAATGCATTCTAGAAAATATTATAGTAGATATATCTTTCAATTAGGTTGGCGGATTATGCACACTACACTTCCTTGAAGAGGTTGGTTTGTTAGTTTTTCAATAAATCACTCTACTATATATTTTTAAATTCGAATAAAGATTCAAGTTGTCTTTCAAATTTATTTGTTATGCAGGCAATTTAACACATTATAAATTCTGCGGCAAAATCAACTTACATTTCTTGAGGGCAGATATTCGTGCGGTGCCTATTTTATTTAGAGTACCAAATGGAGCTGTTGCATTATCCAGAGCCTGGTTATAAAAGAAAATTTTGAAGCTCCATGATCTTTAGTTTATTTCATGAGGTTGATGTGTGTGCTAAAGAGATAATTACACATTTATAATATTGAAAGTAATGTATGTAATGATTATATGTTTTTTTTTGCAAATTTATATTACTTGTAACTCTTTTTATTTATTATTAATATAATTTTTTGCAAGTATACTCTCTAATTCAGTGATGATGTATTATGTGGGCATTATAATTATTTTTTTTGTTATAATTAAAAATATAATACTTAGAACAACAAGTTGCAAAAAATCTCTTAATATATATTAATATCAATGTCAAAAAATATTTGAAATATTTATCAAAATTAATTTTATAAAAAAATAACATTATATTTTTAATTAAGATTTTAGATGCATTGTTACTTTTTAGAGTTTAAAATATCGAAAACTTCCTTTGTTTTAAATTTTTTTCTTAAATTACAAAAAGTTGCGATGTTTTTTTCGGAAAACGTTATTGTACAGTTTTAACTACGGTGACAATTTGCATAAAACATGAAGGCAGAGTTAATATTTTCGTTGACGTTTTTTTAGAGAGTGTCACGATAGATTAAGTATCTAAATTAATTATCTATCATGACGTTTTTTCAGAAAAATGTCACGATAAAGCAACTGTCAATCATGACGATTTTTTGAGAAAATGTCGCAAAGTGCTACAGTGACAGCCGCAATCACGATGATTTTGTCACGTCACGAAAACTATCGTGACGATTAAAAATCGTCACCAAAGACAAAAAAAATGTCACTGTATAATGATTTTGTTGTAGTGTAAGTGACCCGTAACATGAATCATACATATTTTGGTTCTTATGCCTCGTCTGCTTTAAAGATCTTAATAAAATTTACTATTCTGCCTCATTAACTCGAGCTTACACTGAGCTAACGTGACACCCATTATGGGCCAGAAGTTCTACGAAATGTTGCTCTATTTTCAAATTTGAGCTCTTATTAAAATGTCTCTTGGGCAGGACCTCCTCATTATTCGTAGCTATGATATTTTTTTAGAACTTTGTCATAAGCTTTCGTGAAGGTTAGGCACAGTTGCAATATTTTCTCTTTTCTATTTTTCTTTCTTTAGTGATTTGAACTTTTCATTAGATACACAATTGTAATGTTTTTCAACACAATCAAAATCATCAAAATGGAATCTCTGCAACAACCCCAAAAGGCCAAAATATGACATCACCATCCATTGGGCCTCCCTAAGGGTAGCTGTGCACAAATGGCATGAGTGTTGTAAAAGGCTCGGGCCTGGCCGGTAAAAGGACCAGAGCTGCAAGGCCACTTTGCAAGCGGGCCTGGGCCCAGGCTCACCAACAACAATCTATTTGTAAGCAAGTGGGGCTGGCTGTCGTTTACGACTGCAACTCCACAATCTATTTGTTAAACCTTTGTTTTATATGTTATTTAAATATATATTAAATTATTAAAATAAATTATAAAAAAGTAATTAATAGGAAGATTTCATATATATTGATGGGATTTCTTCTCAATTTTCTAAGTCAATACGGGAAGATTTCGACAAAGGATACAGAGAGGAGCGAACCCGAACAAACGAGCCGCGTTAGCCCAGAGACCCAAAAACACCACAGAAGGAGGAAAAAGCCAAGCGCACACGGACGCACAAGCAACAAACACACGCCCTCGCACGCGCTAGCGCGCGCACGCCGCCGGCCGCCACCGCTGCCAGGCAACCTGCCCAGGCCCCCCGAGCCGCCCAGGTGGCACTTCCGTTATTTCATGAAAATTGGTGATTCGTGTGACCGAAACGAAGCAACGACATTCTCCATATCAAAATCCGTCCGAGTGCAATTATCAGCATGTCCCTCCGGAAAACTATAAAAATGTCACCAGACCTTCATTTGAAAGTATACAACTCCAAAGACTAAAGAGCTCTGAGGTTTTCTGGCGAGAATGTGAGACTTAGATCATTTCTCCATTTGAAATTCGCTCAGCTCCCACTCTAACGTGCATAACGTCTGACGCTCACTTGCACGCTTTTGTGAACCTGGGAGAAGGCACTGAAGTTAACTTCTGTCGATGCTGGTGTGAAGAAATAACAAGGCTTCAAGAACTCAACATCCTTCTTCGCGGGAGAACTCTC
Organism: Platanthera guangdongensis; assembly: GCA_039583875.1. Taxonomy (NCBI): domain Eukaryota; kingdom Viridiplantae; phylum Streptophyta; class Magnoliopsida; order Asparagales; family Orchidaceae; genus Platanthera; species Platanthera guangdongensis. The sequence continues at coordinate 29,581,060 of CM077153.1, read as the reverse complement.
ATCAAAGTTCCAACTCTACGGGAGTGCTTTCATCAAGGCTTCGAGGATTTAGCATTTTCCCCACTGGAGCTCTCTCAACAAGTCTCTGAGGACTTGGTTTATTTTCTGATGTTCCTGTATTCAGAGCTTGTAGCGGAGAGGTGGCCTGTCACCCTCCGATGAAACATTCAAAACCTATAAATTCAATAAATAGTGGATTTGACCCGACACAGATCCGACCATGTGGTGTTTCACCCTTTCCAGGTTTTCCACTGCAAAAAAAAATCTCTTGTCATTTGTTGTTGGATTTTCATTGACTGTTTGCTCGTCCGATCAAGCTCCAAGCTAAGGTGGTTAGATTCTTCGGGCAATGAAAAAAATGGGTGACCCCCGAAAGTTTGTTGTTGTCTGTGGGAAGGTGTTCCTAAAAGCTTTAAGCAATCTCAGAGGATCGCGATTGTACAACGCAAGTGCTCACAACCAACATCAGCGACGCAGGAAAGGCCTGTCGCTCGACCTGCCCCGCGGTTTCCGCTGGAGGTGTGTCACGAGGCATGAGGGGGCATGCTCGCAGGCATGAAGGTCGAGATGATTGCAGGATCCTTTGTCTTGGCCAGCCCTGTTTTTGCTGCAATGCGACACGAGGAGAACCAACTTTACAAAAAAGGTGTGACAGAATAACACCATCCATTTAGGGGATGAGAACCTGATATGATTGTGCAAGTCACATCAAGGCCCCCTCGTCATCAGTGTAGGGATATGAGAACCATGCCTCAAGGTCACGAGAATTATGGTGGGTAACGGGAGTTTGGTCGACGTGCTTTTCAAATCCGCATTTCTAAACTTGTAGATCCATGTTGAGATTATATTATCCAGCAGGACTCGTGTGTGTGGGACCGTGTGTTTGGCTTCCCCATCGCGTTCCAGGTCTGGGTGTTGACCACGGTGGGCTCCTTGTGGCGGAATATCCCCGCGGTTCTATGGTTGGGGTTAATCCCACACCGCCTGCAGTCTTCTCCCCTTTGTGTTCAAGTACTCCTCCACCCTTCATCTCAACACCTGGGTTTTGAGATGAACTGTTGGGTTGGCGGGTTCTAACTTGGTATCAGAGCCAGGTTGTCCTGCTGCGGGGGTGTATTGAGATTATATTATCCAGCAGAACCCGTGTGTGTGGGACCATGTGTTTGGCTTCCCCATCGCATTCCAGGTCTGGGTGTTGACCCTGGTGGGCCCCTTGTGGCGGAATATCCCCGCGGTTCTGTGGTTGGGGTTAATCTCACACTGCCTGCAGTCTTCTCCCCTTTGTGTTCAAGTACCCCACCACCCTTCATCTCAACACGTGGGTTTTGAGATGAACTGTTGGGTTGGCGGGTTCTAGCTATCCACAAAGAATCAATTTATCCGGCAAGTGGACTTGTCTATGGATTCAAAAACTAGTCTGTCCCGATGCGGAGAACGATCTTCCTCCCAGTAACCATGGGGGAGTTTACATGACAAACAACCCACAACATCATGTTCATGATTGTGGAATGCCTCTTCGCCTACAAAGCCATCTTTGGTAGACCTCTGCAAACTGCATTCGGAGCGATTCCCTCCATCCTACATCTAACAATGAAGTTCTTAACGCCCTATGATGTGGGTGTTGTTCGGGGAAATCAGACGATGGCGCAGATTTGCTATCTGAACAGGGCTCAGCCACCGCGGGACGTGATTCATCACATTGATAACTTTGATCTGCATGACAAAGCCACGATATAGCGGGCAATCCCGATAGAGGGCCGAGTTGAGGTTCCGTTCCAAGTAGGGGATCAGAATCGCACAATGTAAATCGGGTCATTCTTGTCCCCAAGGGAGTAGGAAGAGTACACGAGCTTCTTATCTACGAACCAGGACATATTTGTATGGAGCCCCAACGATATGCCAAGAGTGGATCCGCGAGTCATCACACACCTATTGAACATTAACCATGCATATAGACTCGTACTACCGAAGAAGCGCAATTTTGTGATAGAGCGACTCCAAGCCATAGAGGAGGAGGTGCACAAACTTTTAACTGCGCAATTCATCCGGGATGATATATACCCCGCTTGGCTCGCCAACATAGTCATGGTAAAGAATGCTTCAGGAAAATGGAGGATGTGCGTCGACTGCAACAATCTCAACCAAGGTTGTAGATGTCGGATGTCAGGTTTATGTCGGTTTGGGTTTGAAATATCGTATGTCGGATTGCGGGGGATATATCAGGGATATTTTACAATATCGAATTTTAATATTTAAATAATGATTACAGTATTTGTAAATATATTTTTTTGCAAATAAGTAAAAATGTACAGACAAATAACTATAACTATGTATGGACAAATAAGTATTTATAATATTTTCTTTGAAATAATTTTGAAAGATAAAGGAGAAGCGCATGTAATTATGTAAAGTTGGAGGGGAGTTTTTCTTAGCATAAGAGAAACAAAAATCACTGCAGATTTACACAAGGAAAGATATAAACTTAGTTATTGCAAGAAAGAAATCTAACTATAGCATAAGTAAGAATCTTACAGTAACACAAGTTTAATAAAACTTTTAGATCTTATGACTTGATCAATATAATAACTCCAAATAAAACTTTCAATTGTTGCAGAAACAAGAAGAAAGAAGAAGAAATAAGAAGGGGGCTTACAATGGAGTGAAGTAGCAGAAACCCTAAAGCCCGGCATCGACTCCTCGTGTCCTCGCATGTGATGCCAATTCGTAGAAAGCCCGACGTCGTCATCTACTCCTCACATATGATGCCGATGCGTTGCCTCGTCACCGGAGAAGGAGCTGTCGAGTGTCGACCACTCCGCCAGAGCGACTCTCCCGTAAAATTTAGGGTAGAGCGAGGAATGCCGAATGCGTGACATAGACTCGTGAAGTAGAAAAATATTCGTCCCGTAAACTTTGTTTTTTTATATATTAAATATAATAACTGAAATATCGGCTTAGAGATATATTGATATATCGGGATATATCGCCATTTTTTTACAAAACGATATTTTTGTCAAACAAATCGGTTTCGTTGCGGTTTGCACCCAAAACCTTTATGTCGGCCGACATGTTGGACATGTCGTCCGATATCTACAACACTAATCTCAACCAAGGCTGTCGGAAGGACATCTTCTCGCTCCCTCACATAGATCATCTCGTAGATGCAATGGTTTGGAATGAGTTCCTTAGCTTTATGGATGCCTATTAAGGATACAACCAGATCTGAATGAATTCGGCGGATGAGGAGCACACCACCTTCCAAACAGACAAAGGGGTATACTACTACAAAGTGATGTCATTCGGACTAATCAATACTGAAACTACCTACCAGTAGTCGATGAGCCAAGTGTTCACAACTTTCATTGGGCAAGCTATAGAGGTGTACGTTAATGACATGCTAGTGAAGAGTGTCTGACGAAGCCACCTCCTGAAAATCGGAACAAATGTTTCCAACTCCTTTGTCGTTTCCACCTATGCCTAAATCCTTCCAAGTGCACGCTCGAGGTTACCGCAGGAAAATTCACGGGTTTCATGGTGACGCAACATGGAATTGAGGTCAACCAAGAGAAGACCAAGGCATTGGAATACATGTCACCCCTCACTCCATTAAGGAAATCTGGCATCTCAAAAGAAGGATAGTTGCACTCCCCCCAATTCCTAGCTCAGACTGGGGACAAGTAGATCTCCTTCTTTAAAGCACTCACGGGGGCATGACACATAAGATTTCAGTGGACGGATGAGTGTTAGGCCACCTTAGAGCAACTTAAGCGATATATGGTCTCTCCCCCGCTACTCTTTAAGCCCACCACAGGGAGACCTTTTTCCTATATTTGTCAGTCTCGCCGCACAAACTTTGCTTGGTCCTGTCAAAGATGAAGGACGAATTTGACACCCGGTCTATTACCTCAGCAAGGTTCTATCCGACATCAAGAGCAGATATCATGTGGCAGACAAAACGGCTTTGACCTTTATACTTTTCCCAAGAAAGCTCTGACCTTACGTCCAAGTCCACACCCTCAAAGTACTAATGCAGCTGCCACTCCATGTGATCCTGCAAAAGTTAGAGGTGATAGGGAGGCTAGTAAAGTGGGTGGTGTAGTTGGGAGAGTTCGACATCCAGTTCCTTCCAATACCCGTCATCAAATGTCAAGTCTTTGCAGACTTCATAGTAGAATGCACAATCCCACTCGAGGATGCGCAAAGCTCCGGCGGCATGATGCTCGCCTAATGGATCTTGTATGTCATTGGGGTACCAAGGGATGAGGAGGCAAGTCCGGGTCTGCTACTAACCGGTCCCGAAGGGGCCACTCTTAAGTATGGGCTCAGTTTGAAGTTCCCGGCCACCAACAATGTTATAGAGTATGAGGCCTTAGTCAGCGGTCTTCGCCTGACCATGAACTATAGAGCGGAAAGCTTAACTATCAACACCGACTCTCGGTTTGTGGTCTCACAAATCGAGGAAGAATATGAAGCTAAGAACGAGCAACTCGTGTGATACCTTCAACTGGCAAGGTCTCTCCTTAGGAATTTCAAGGCCCACCAAATCCTCCACATTCCCTGGGAGAAAAAAATTAGAGTTGGCACTCTATCCAAGCTCACTAGCTCTACTACATGGTATCGGTCCAGGTGCCGCTGAGTTAGGGATCTACTCTTTACCAACATCAACGGCCTATGAGAGGTCGCCACCATAACAGAAGGGGATCCCTGTTGGATGGATCATGTCATCGCCTACTTGGAGAACAGACAAATGCATGCGGACCCAGTGGAGGTCCAATGAATTCGAATACACACCACCTCATTCTCCATAATCATAGACGAGCTCTATAAGTGTTCTTTCTCTGAACCCTACCTGAGCTGCTTACGTCTATTCAAAGCAGACTATTCTCCAAGGGAGGTTACGAGGGCATATTCGGTGAGCATCTGGGAGGCAAGGCCTTGGCGCTAAAAATCCTACGCAAAGGACTCTATTGGCCTATGCTAAAGAAGGATGCGCTTGACTTCACTGAAAATTGCGAAAGCTGCCCACTCCACTCCAACGTCGCACATCAACCCCCAGTCGGGCTCACATTGCTTTGAAGCACATGGCCCTTTTCCCAGTATGGGATCTACTTACTAGGCCACTTCCCACCGGCATCTGGGCAGAGGAAGTTCATTATCTTGTCCATCAAATACTTCTCTAAATGGGTTGAAGCGGAGCCGCTTGCCAAAATTACTGAAGAGAATGCCAAGTGGTTCATCTGGAGAAACATCATCCGCTGCTTCGGCATCCCAGGTGCCATCATCATTGATAATGAAACGTGATTCACAGGCAAGACCTTTGCCAAAATGCGTGAGGACTTACGGGTATAGTTCCACCATACGGCTATGGCACCTCCCTAGACAAATGGACGCACGTAAGTTACCAATCATACCATCCTAAAAGGGATAAAGAATCGCCTCCAAGAGGCCAGGGGGAATGGGAGGATGCTCTCCCCAATGTCTTATGTGCCTAGAGAATAACGACAAGAGCCCCGACCAGGGAGACACATTTTAACCTTTGCTACAAATCGTAAGTGGTCATATCAGTGGACATCGACATCTCAAGCCCCTGGGTCCAAACTTTCAACCCAGCGGAGTACGAGGAACTCCTTCGGGGAAACTTGGTCTTAGTTTAGGAAGTCAGGGACAAAGCAGCTTAAAGAATCACCGAATATCAGAATCACATGGCTCGCATCTGCGGCCGAAGGCTAAAATCGAGACACATCAACATCAAAGACCTTGTCCTCTGAAATATTGAGGCGGCAGGAAAGGGGCCCCAGAAGGACAAGCTCTACCCGACATGGGAAGGACCCTTCGCCGTCTATGCAGTAGTAAAAACTGGGACCTACAAGCTGAGGGTTCCGAACAGGAAGACGCTCCCTAGGACTTGGAACGCAAAGAACTTGCACCGCTTCTACCAATAGCCATTGTCCTTCGAAGAGGAGAAATGAAAGGTTGGGCTTGGGAACTTATATATCTTACCCTTTCACTGGCAGAATTGGCCCTCTAAAGAAACAAGCTCCATGTTCCCCGATTATAAAGGCGATGTTAGAAACGAATAAAAACAAACCGGAAGTGGTTTAACAGAAATTTTATTATCTGAAAAAGGTATCTATTACAAAGGTATGGCCTCCCTTATATAGAATGGAGGAGAGATGAGAGAATACAAATAAGAGATGTGTGACTAAAAATTTATAGGACTAAGCGGACTAATACAGAACAATTCGCACAAGCCGCGCGGTTAGACAGAAGGGCTAACCGCTCGGCTACCACCAGAAAGAGAGAGAAAGATCACCATGAAAGACTGCTAGACCGCCCGGTCTCTAAGTCTCTAGAGGCAAGCCGCTAGACCGCTCGGACTCCAGACAGCAACAACACAATAACCATACCACTGAAGGGAAACCGACAGACCACGCGGTCTTCAACCCGCCAAGACAGACCGCCAGACCGCCCGGTCACCAACTTCAACACTCCCCCTCAAGCTGGAGCATATATATCGATCATGCCCAGCTTGTCACAAATATGAAGAAACGAGGCCGAGACTGGCTTGGTGAAGATGTCAGCCAGCTCTTTATCAGAAGTGACGAAGGGAGTGTAAATTTGTTCCTTCAGAATCTCCTCTCGAATGAAATGATAGTCGACCTCAATGTGCTTGGTTCTTTCATGGAAGACCGGATTTTTGGAGATGTATATGACAGCTTTGTTATCACAGAACATAGGTAGAGGATGGTTGTACACCTCTCCTAAATCCAGCAGGAGATCCCGTAGCCACTTTAACTCACAAGTGGTCGATGCCATACTATGATACTCTGCTTCAGCACTAGACCTGGAAACAACCGACAGCTTCTTGCTCTTCCAGCTCACCAGATTTCCCCCAACAAAGGTGCAAAAACCCAAGGTTGACTTGCGATCCCCGTTGTCATCACCATAACTCGCATCTGAGTATGCTTCAACCCTCAGATGACCATTCTTTTGAAAGAGTAATCCTTTCCCAGGCGCTACTTTGACATATTCCAAGATCCTCAAGGCGGACTGTAGATGACACTCCCTAGGTGCTTGCATGAATTGACTCACTTTGCGCATAGCATAGGAAATGTCGGGTCTGGTCACGGTGAGATATATGAGCTTACGAACTAGACACTGGTACCGCGTAATATCTGAAAGAGGAGGCGAATAATCTGTCCAGATTTTGTCTTCTCCAGCTGCCATGGGGCATCGGGCAGATTTAGCTCCACTCAATCCTGCCTCTTTTAAAGGATCAAGGGAATACTTACGTTGGGAGTGGACTAAGGAGTTGGGCTTCCGAGAGATTTCAATCCCCATAAAGTACTTCGGAGAGCCCATATCTTTCGTGACCAGATGTTGATGAAGATGCCGCTTTGTCAAGGCTACCCCTTCCTGGTCATCTCCAGTGAGAAGGATGTCATCGATGTACACAGCAAGAACCACCAGTCCCGAGGAGGTTTTGCGAATAAATAGCGAGTGATCGGCAGAGCTTTGCACAAAACCAACGGCTACCACGATGCCGCTGAACTTGTCAAACCAAGCTCGAGGGCTCTGTTTGAGACCATAGATTGCCTTCTTCAGCCGGCAGACTCATGTCTCCCCCTAAGCAACATACCCAGGAGGTTGCTCCATGTAGACAACCTCCTGAAGATCACCATAAAGGAATGCATTCTTGACATCCAGCTGGGAAATCGGCCAATCTCTATTGAACGCCACAGAGAGAAGGACCCGGATAGTGCTGAGACGAGCCATGGGAGAGAAGGTTATGCGGGACAGGAGTCTACCTGCCCGCCACCTTGGCATCACCACCATGGGGCCCAACTGGAGTCAGCACCAGGCGGATTTATCAGGCCCGCGGGTCATACACCCCAACCAGCTCTCCGCCATGGAATCACCACCATGCGGTAGGTTGTTGAGGCCGGGGCTTGATCCCCAGACCTCCTAGATAAGAGGCCTTCACCAGCGCTCTAATCACCAACTGATCCACGGCTCAGTTGGTGATGAGAGCGCTGGTGAAGGCCTCTTATCTAGGAGGTCTGAGGATCGAGCCCCGGCCTCAACAACCTGCCGCATGGTGGTGATTCCATGGCGGAGAGCTGGTTGGGGTGTACGGCCCGCAGGCCTGATAAAGGTTCCGGGTGCTGACTCCAGGTGGGCCCCTTGGTGGTGATGCCAAGGTGGCGGGCAGGTGGACTCCTGTCCCGCATCATAAAAGTGCACTTTTATGATGTGGGACATGAGTCCACCTGCCCGCCACCTTGGCATCACCACCAAGGGGCCCACCTGGAGTCAGCACCAGGCGGCTTTATCAGGCCCGCGGGCCGTACACCCCAACCAGCTCTCCGCCATGGAATCACCACCTTGCGGCAGGTTGTTGAGGCCGGGGCTCGATCCCCAGACCTCCTAGATAATAGGCATTCACCAGCGCTCTCATCATCAACTGAGTCGCGGATCAGTTGGTGATTAGAACGCTAGTGAAGGCCTCTTATCTAGGAGGTCTGTGGATCGAGCCCCATCCTCAACAACCTGCCACATGGTGGTGATTCCATGATGGAGAGCTGGTTGGGGTGTACGGCCCGCGGGCCTGATAAAGCCGCCTGGTGCTGACTCCAGGTGGGCCCCTTGGTGGTGATGCCAAGGTGGAGGGCAGGTGGACTCCTGTCCTGCATCAGAAGGTGTCAAAGTAATCAACCACATAGGTCTGAGTAAATCCCTTAGCAACAAGGCGAGCCTTATTGAAAGAATTAGTGCCTAACCACCTAGAGGGGGGGGGGTGAATATGTGTAATTCCTTTTTGTTTAAGGCAGAATATTTGTTCTGTTAATTTAGCAGAAATTGCAAGTTCTATAGCTAACACAGCACAACATTCACAGAAACATTCAATCACAGAGTGCATACAGTTTTTATAGTGGTTCCTCCAGGTCTGGGTACATCCACTTTCCCCCTTCGCCTATCTAGCAGTGTGCTAGATTCGGCCTAACTTCTGCTCTTCACCTCAGATCCTCAGATCTTACAACTCAAAACCCAACAAGGCTCCTACAACTCAGAGTGAGTCCACACTCCTATAGCTCAGGCAATCTGCCCTACCTCAGCCTACACAAGGCCTACCACTCAGAGATCTAAATCTCCTACAACTCAGCCTTTATATAACAGGCTTATAGCTCAGATCTAGAATAGATCCTACAGAAAATAGATTTTACAAAGTGTTTTACCACCACCCAGGTAGAGAGAGAAGGGATGAATGGTTTCTTGATAAGTTCTTGGAAAAATCTGATGGCAGAGAACAACCACTCTTAGCTTTCTTCAAAGCTTCTTGAATCTGAACTCAGTAGGGTTGAACTCCTTTGAAGTTGATCTTCAATCAGCTTTTTTCTTAAAATTCAGATCTCAATCTGAATCCTTCTTAGTAGCCTGGTTCAGCAACTGCACTTGAGTAGACGAAGCTCTCTCTCTCTCTCTCCAACTTCTTCTTAGATTTTCTGATGAAAATCTTCTTCTGTCTTCTAATGTAACTGTTGTGTCTCTTTATCAGTTCATCAATACTCTTTTTTTGTTGAAGGAGAATGCCTTTATATAGATTTTCTCCATGGTAACCGGCTGATCCGGTTTCTAACAAACTTCTGACAGCTCTGATAGTTGCAGTAGACCGGTTGGTAACGGCAGCTGTCAAGTCATCCAGTCACTTCTTGAAATTCTGTCTGTCAGCAAAGTGTCGAGACTGAACTTCATCATGTGTCGACACAAATAGACTAAGTGTCGACACAAGTGGACTAAGTGTCGACATAAGCCTTGGTGGTGTCGACACATCTCCTTTGTTGTTGATACTGCTTCTCGACACAACTTCTGTAAAATGTGTCAACACTGATTCTGTGTGTCGACACAATCACTTCTTCTCTTTAACTTTGTTGAAGCTCTGCAGTGTGTCGACACAAGTCCTATGTGTTAATATAGTTGATGTCGACAAAGTCTTCTGTGTGTCGACACTGCCTCTTGGTGTCGACACAGTTGATATCGACTAAGCTTCTCTGTGTGTCGACACAGCCTCTTGGTGTCGACACAGTTGATGTCGACTAAGCTTCTCTGTGTGTCGACACTGCTTCTGTATGTCGACACAGTTAAAGTCGACTATGCTTCTCTATGTGTCGACACTACCTCTGTATGTCGACACAATTTCTTCAGGTGTCGACTCAGCCTTTCCAAGTGTCGACATAATTAACTCCAAGTGTCGACACAGCTTTTCTCCAGTGTCGACACAAGCCTTCATAAGTGTCGACACAGCTTCTCCTGGTGTCGACACATGGACTTAGAAATTTTTCTGCATTCCTGCATTTACTTAATATGCACATATAAACTCAAAACAACATCAAATATACATTGATGTATATCATTGAATAAGGTGAGGCTTCTTCAAATTTGGTACACATTTTCCAATGTACCCAACAATCTCCCCCTATTTGGAGAAGTCATAACCCTTAGTCAATAATATACACCATTCATAACAAATACACATTATGATGTATAATAACATTATATGACATGGTAATTTCTAAACAAAACATATATAATATATCAGCACAAAATAATAATGCTAACACAATGAGCATTCATCATAGTTTTGTTTAAACTTACAAAAGTTTCTTAATCAAAAGTGTACATAAATTTCAACACTAAAAATTACAAAGTTGTAAACTCAAGTAAATCTAATCTAAAGCTGATCTGGCTCCTTGATAACTATGCATTTGCCTGATTGGACCTTGGCTTGTACTGGAACATCAGTATCATCAGCTGGCTTCTTGCCCTTTAGATCTTTCTTCTTTTGCTCTTCAGCCCTTATTCTTTGCCTTTCAAAGTAGTGAAAGGGCTTTGGGAAATATTTGCTAGGCTCCTGAGCATTAGGAGGTAGCTTCCTAGCCTTAGCCTTTCTTCTATATTGAACAATGGCTTCTTGCCTGGCTTCATACTTTTGCCATTCTTGTGCAGAGTACCATTTTCCCCTATCATGGGTCTTATCCTTTACATCTTTCCAAGCAGTCAGTATAATATTCCTGGATGTTGGACTCCACTGCTCAAAATCAGGCTTTAACTCAGCATGTTCTCTGAATCTTTTCTTAGACAATAGAGCTTCTTGTTTTTTGTTCAAAACTGCCTCTGGCACAGGCATGTCTACTTTCTCAAGGATAATATTTTGAGCACCTTCTGAAGGGCTGTACATAGACTGTACTTCTTGGTGAATCATTTCAAAATCAGCTGGAGGATAAATAACTTGAGCAACTTCAGCTTAATTACCTCCAAAATAAGCAGGGTGTATACCTGACTCAGCCACATTATCATCATCACAGAGGGGTGGATATCCAAGGGTGGCTCTAATGCTATTAGATATCCATTTAGTATGATCTGAGCCAGCTTTGACTAATACTCTCTCCCCCTTTATGACTTCTCTGACAACATGATCCCTGAGATTATCTTTTTGAAATCTGATTTGTTCATCAAGAAAATTCACACCATCTTTATAAAAAGACTTTAACTTTAGTAGCTGTGCAGAAATAGTCTTTTGAGATTGCTCAATAGCAGTTTTTACAGCATTGAGGCCTTCTTGTAATTGCTTGTCAAAATCTGCCTTGGCTTTAGTCCTTGCTTCAGTCTAGGCAGTATCAATATTCTTCATTTTTGTAACAATCACATTATGTGATTCTGTCAGATTATCATTATTTCTAATGTTATTCTCTAGAACATAGCCTTGTTTAAGAGTTATATCATCAACTTGACTCTTGATTTTCTCTTGGTGTGTTGCTAGGAAAACCACAGCATTGCCTCCTTTGTGGAAACAATCAGTCATCTCCTTCTTATTTTGATTAACTTCAAATATTATAGATTTAATATCTTGTGTCAAGGAGAGTTGTAGATCTTTGTGGGTCTCATCCATATACTTCTTCATGGCAATCATTTGTTCATCTAGCTTTACTTGTAGAGAGACTAATAAGGAACTGTAATCAGTTACTGGGGCAGGTTGAGGAGCAGTTTATAAAGCCCTCTTATAGCTCTGGCTTCTTCTTTTGAATACCATTAGCTTCCTCTTTTTGGCTTGAATTGCAGCTTCATCTTCTGAAGCTGAGGTACTGACAATATCAACTCTGTCTTTAGGGCTAGGAGGCAGTTCCTGTTCAGTCCTTGGTAGCTCCCCCTGAGTTTCTTGCTCTTCCTCGGTTCTTGCTTTCTCCCCCTGAGATCCTACTTGCTCCCCCTCAAGGTTAACTTGCTCTCCCTCAAAATCAGTTTTCTCCCCCTCAAAACCAGCTTGCTCTCCCTCAATATTAGCTTGCACTAAATCAGGAAACAACTCTTCTAAGGTAAACTCTTGTTGAGTAGGCACTTGAGGTATACTTAATTCTGAAGCATTAGCAGCAGCAGATGTATCCTCCATGATAATATCTTGAGCTTGACTGTTTAGTTGAGTTGGCTGGTCAACATCAATCAAAGATTCAGTTAGTATTTCATCTTTATCATTGAGAATTGAATGATTAACCTCTTGAATTACCTCAAGAATAGTCTATGTAGCCATTTCACTTTCCAGGTGAGTCGGCTCTTCCTCAAGATGAGGCTCCCCCTGCACTTGAGCACTATCTGTAGGGTCTTGTGCAGGAACATCTTGTGCTGTAGATTTTTCAGGAATCTCTTGCCTCTCTTCATCTGGCATATCCTTAGTTAGGACTCTATCCCATCTGGAGATGATCCTTATGTCCATTCTTCTCATATGATTAATCTTGGAACCAGCAGTTTGTGTCATTACTTCTGGAATTATTCCAGCCAAGTAGAGACTCATAATCCTTCCCAGATTTAGTTTTTTAATACTTTTCTTAATCTTCTCAAATATTACTGCTGACCAATCTGTGTTTAGTCTATAAATGATCCTGGTCATTAGGCTGAACATATAGGCAGAAATCCTATCATACCCCCTGGCTTGCAGAGAATAACTTTTCCAACTACTTCTGAAAGGAATTTTCCCTGCTGATTCATTCCTTTTCGATTCATTACAGACTCAATCTTCATGGTGGGATCCAATCCACACCATTGAAGTGCTTCCCTTGTCTTGGATGAGGTAACTTCTACTTCTTCTTGAATTCTTGGTAGTTGAAGAGTTTTCCTCAAGCTCTTCAATGATAGTTTAACTTTAGCACCCTGAACTATTGATTTGATCTTGAGTCCAGTTGAGTCTAAAGTGTCTGCACTATAGAATTCTAGTATTTTCTTCTTCCAAATCTTAGTTGGTTCAAATACTAAAAATTCTAATCCATTCTCAGCAATTAGGGTTACTACGACTTTAATTTTAGGTTCCGCATGATCAAAGGCATTGTGTACCAGCTCATAGCCTTCATTGACATTGTCTTCTAGCTTTGGTGTCATTAGGGTTGAGTGAAAGCTTGGATTAAGAAGAGATAAGTTGTCGACATAAGGTTTTGGTCTCAAAACTATGGAGAGTGTGTCGACAGACTAAGTTGTTGACCTATTTATACCCTTCTAAATAAGGAAGGTCAAAAGGCTCGTCAAAATCCTCTTAATGTGTCGACACTGTTGAAATGTGTCGACACAGACTTCTAATGTCTCGACATAAGTGTTGACATCTATGTGTCGACACTTATTCTATTTGTGTTCGACGAAATTTGTGTATTGATCCTATGTGTCGACACCACTTCTGGATGTGTCGACGCCTATTCTGGATGTGTCGACACTACTTCTCTGAAGTGTCGACACCAATTTTCTAGATGTGTCGACATCAATTTCCTGGAATGTCGACACCAACTACTATGTGTCGACACAGACAACTTCTTGTGTCCACACAATTTTACTTAGCCAATTTTGTTATACTAAGTTATATTCAACATTCCTAATTCAATTTTAAAATTGTTGAATTTAGTTTCATCTAAAGGCTTAGTAAACATGTCAGCTAGTTGTAAATCAGTACTTACAAATTCTAGAGAGATATTTTCTTTCTCTACATGGTCTCTAAGAAAATGGTATCTTATTTCTATATTCTTTGTTCTACTATGAGAAACTGGATTATTAGTAATAGAAATAGCACTAGTAGAATCACATAATAAAGGTGTTCTACTTACCTGAATACCATAGTCTTCTAACTGATGTTGTATCCATAATAGTTGTGCATAGCAGCTTACAGCAACAACATACTCAGACTCCGATGTGGAAATTGCCACACTAATCTGCTTCTTACAGCTCCAAGACACCAGTCTTCCTCCTAGAAATTGACAGGTGCTTGTTGTGCTTTTCCTGTCCACTTTGCATCCTGCAAAGTCTGCATCTGAATAACCCATTAGTACAAAATCTCTATTCCTAGGATACCAAAGGCCTAGATTAGGAGTGCCCTTAAGATATCTCAAAATCCTTTTGACTGCAGTAAGATGAGATTCTTTAGGGCATGATTGGTACCTTGCACAGACACATGTAGCATACATGATATCTGGTCTACTAGCAGTCAGATATAGGAGGGAGCCAACTATTCCTCTATACAAAGTTTCATCTACAGGTTTCCCTGTATCATCTTTGCTAAGAGATACACTTGTCCCCATTGGAGTTCTCATGGTAGTGGATGACTTCATACCATACTTTTTAATTAACTCCAGGGTGAACTTAGACTGGGATATGGACAAGCCATCTTCAGTCTGTCTTACTTGGAGACCCAAGAAGAACTTAAGTTCTCCAATACTGCTCATTTCAAATTTCCCTTGCATAGGTTTTGCAAACTTTCTACAAAGGTTACTTTCAGTAGACCCAAATATTATGTCATCAACATATATTTGAACTAGGATAATCTTTCCTTTGGATTCCCTAAGTAATAGAGTCTTATCTATTTTCCCCCTTGAGAATTTGTTCTCAATGAGGAAAGTAGACATGGTTTCATACCAAGCCCTTAGGGCTTGTTTCAACCCATACAAAGCTTTCCTAAGTCCATAGACATAAGTAGGGTAGAGTGGATCAACAAAACCTGAGGGCTGCTCTACATAGACTTCCTCTTTTAAGACTCCATTTAAGAAGGCAGACTTAACATCCATCTGGAATACTTTGAAGCCTTGATATGCTGCATAGGCTAGGAATAGTCTGATAGCTTCCAACCTAGCCACTGGAGCAAAGGTCTGATCAAAGTCTATGCCCTCCTCCTGTCTGTATCCTTTAGCAACTAATCTTGCCTTGTTCTTCACTATGATCCCACTCTCATCAAGCTTGTTTCTATATATCCACTTTGTCCCAATGACATTGTGGCCCTTTGGTTTTGAACCAAATCCCAGACCTTGCACCTTCTGAATTGATTTAACTCCTCCTACATGGCATCAATCTAGTGTGGGTCCTCAATTGCTTCTTCAAATCTCTTGGGTTCCACTTGAGATAAGAAGCTAGAGCAAAGAACTGTGTTCAAGTTCCTGCTCATTATTTGTACTCCTTGTCTTAGATCGCCAATGATCTGGTGTGCAGGATGATCCTTCAACTGTCTAACTACTGGAGGTAATCTATCAGCAGCTTGATATTCTCCAATCTCTTCTTCATGCTGCACCTCATGTTCTTCTTCAGCATCCTGAGTGTCTTGTACTCCCCCTAGACAGCAACTACCATTTTCCACATCTTGCTTTGCAGTTGGAACTTCTCTGATAGTAAGCTGATCCATCTTCTGTAGTATTCCTGGAGAACTACAAGAACTACTTGGCAACTCACAGTTAATAAGTCTAGTTTCATCAAAGATGATATGAACTGACTCTTCTACAACTTGAGTAGCCAAGTTGTAGACCCTATAGGCCTTACTATTGTTGTTGTACCCAACAAATATCACATCTTGGGATTTGGCAGCAAACTTAGTTAAGTGAGATTTGCCATTGTTAAGCACATAACACTTGCAACCAAAGATCCTGAAATAGGATAAGTTTGGTTTTCTGCCTTTCACAACCTCATAGGGTGTCTTTTTGTGGCTCTTGGTGATGGAAGCTCTATTGAGCACATGACATGCAGTGTTAACTTCCTCAGTCCAGAAATATTCTGGGAGAGAAGTATCACTCAATAGTGTTCTTTCAGCCTCAATCAATGTCCTATTCTTTCTCTCAGCAATACCATTTTGCTGAGGTGTTCTAGGTAAGGAGAATTCCTGAAGAATCCCAAATTTTTCACACAGCCTTGTCATACTGTAAGATTAGAATTCAGTTCCATGGTCACTTTTGATTTTGACCACTGAACTATTTAATTCATTCTAAATTTGTTTGACAAAATTGTAGAAGACCTTTGGGGTTTCAGATTTCTGTCTCAGAAAGAATACCCATGAGAATCTAGAATAGTCATCTACTACCACAAAAGTGTAGACCTTCCTACCTAGGCTCTGAACTGGCATAGGACCAAATAAATCCATATGCAAGAGATACAAGAACCTCACTGAATCCTTAGTTTCAAGGCTATGAAAGGAGGATCTAGTTTGCTTGCCTTTTTGACAAGCAAAACATATTACATCCTTATAACACTTAACTTGAGGACCATTCCTCACTAATTCTTTGCTAAAGAGTTGACCAATGGTCTTGTAGTTAAGATGTGCTAGCCTCTTGTGCCATTTAACACAATGATATGCTTTCTCATCAGCTACAAGACAGATAGGCGAATTTTTATTCTCACACACAAAGTCTAAGAAATATACATTTCTTTTTCTATATCCAGTCAATATGACGTCTTGATCACTTGACCTTTTGATATGACACCCATTCTTGACAAATGAAATGTCATATCCTAGATCACTCAGCTGGCTAATGCTAATTAGGTTGTGTTTCAAACCCTTTACATATGCCACTTGAGTGATTGTAATTGAGTTATTAGAAATGTTACCAAAACCTTTGATGACTCCCTTTTTAGAACCACCAAAGATTACTTTAGGCCCATTCAGTATAGGTGAGTAGTCCTTCAGCAATCCCCTTGTTCCAGTCATGTGCCTGGAACATCCACTATCCAAGTACCTTATAGGGGCATGACAACTTGGACTCACCTGCAATAAAGATTACTTAACCTTAGAACCCAAATAACTTTTGGGTCCTTGGTTCAAGTTAGTCTGAACTTTAACAAATCTGCCTGCAGCTTTTCTAACAGGCAGACTGTTACTCTCCTTAACATTGGTATTGTGCCATCAGTCTAAGGCAAAGTTGTCTATCTTGCCACAGCACCAGCACTCAAACTTATTATACCTCTTTTTAGGTATAACCTTAGCTGTATTGTTTACAGCAGGTCTTTTGTTTTGTACTGGGGATTTGCCTTTAGAATTGGACTTAGCAGTACATGCAGTTATCTTAAACCCTAATCCAGCCTTACCCTTTTGAGACACAAACTCATCAATCAAGGGTAATACAGATTTTGGCTTAGAAAAACTAGCCACAATCTCATTCTCTTTCTGAAGTCTGTTTTCCAGACTTTTAATCTGATCATTTTTAAATGTGATTGTTCCCATTTGAATAACAGTTATGTTTTTCAATGTGGCAATCTCATTCAACTTTTGATCCAGCATCTTCTCAGAATCAGATGCAGCCAACTTAAGAGCTGCAATTTCCTTAGCCTTATTCTTGGCCAGGTTTTTGCTTCTCTTTAGTGCCTGCAATAAATATCCATATTCATCTATCAGCTGATGAATATCTCCTTCAGATTCAGACCCATCTTCATCTCTTGATGAAGATGCATCTGATTCTGACCCAGTAAAATAATTAGAATCTTCAGATACACATTTTACCTTACTGGGGTCAGGCTAATCCTGGCAATTGTCTTCATCTGACACAGCCATCAGTCCTTTATACTGATGGTCTTCTTGCTCATAGATAGAGTCCAACAATTGCATGAACTCATCCTCTTCTTTTGCAAACAAACCAATATATTCCTCAGCCTCTGATTCAGACTCTGAAGTAGATTGATCTGTCAGACTCTTCTCTTTCTCAGCAACCAATGATTTCTCCTTCTTTCTCTCGTGCTGAGACTTCTTTCTATTAGCAAATTCCTTCCTTTTATCCAGACAGTCGGCCACAACATGTCCAACTTTGTTGCAGCAATAACATATAGTCTTGGATGTAGTGGACTTGCCAGGCTTTATCCCATTCCTATCCTTCCTGGATGATTTCCTCTTCTGATAATAATCATCCTTGGACTGAGATGTGGAAGGCTTAGATTTCCACTGTTTCTTCTTCAAGAATCTCTGAAACTACCTTGTAAATACTGCAAAGTCTTCATCTGAATTGTTGCTGTCTGAACTAGGATTATCTGAATTTTCTGAGATCATTTCTGCATCTCTTTTAGGAAAAGATGGAGACATTTTCATATTCTTCGTTGTGGCTTCTACCTTGAAGGTCACTGCCTTTTCTTTATAGTCACCCTTTGTATTCTTTTCTTCCTCCTTTCTGGCTAACAACTGCATCTCATATGACAACAATTTTCCAAATAGTGTTGGAGGAGAAATTTCACCCAGTCTGGCCACTTCCCTTATGGCACAGATTTTTGTATTTCATTCCTTAGTCAAAGACCTAAGGAATTTATCATTTAACTCATAAGTACTGAAAACTCTTCCATAGGACATTAGTTCATTGACAATCCTATAGAACTTCTTATAACATTCAGTAATACTTTTAGACTTGGCCTGTCTGAAGCTCTCATATTCTTGATTAAGCATAGATTTCCTATCTTGCCTAACCTCTTCAGACTCATCCATGTAGACAATCAATGTGTCCCACATTTCCTTGGAGGTTTTGCAGTGTATTAGATTATGAAATGTTGCATCATCAATGACACTTACTATAATATTTTGGACTCTTTTATCCATTGTTGCCAAGATGATTTCATCCTTAGTCATCTCTGAAACATCCTTTGGAATTCTTTGGTTGGCATCAAGAACAGAAATCTTCATAGGAACATATGGTCCTTCCTTAACTGTTATATAGATTCTAGGATCAGATCACTCCATAAACAATCTGACCCTTTCCTTCCAGATTCCAAATATCTCCTTCCTGCAAATTTGCAATTTCATTGCATCAAGTTCCTTATGGTTCTCTCCTGAACCCATCTTCTTGATCTTAATTCTGCCTTCCTGATCACACTCAGACTGTTATGTCTAACTTTGAGGAACCTCCCTCTGATACCACTTGAAAGAATTAGTGTCTAACCACCTAGAGGGGGGGGGTGAATATGTGTAATTCCTTTTTGTTTAAGGCAGAATATTTGTTCTGTTAATTTAGCAGAAATTACAAGTTCTACAGCTAACACAGCACAACATTCACGGAAACATTCAATCATAGAGTGCACACAGTTTTTATAGTGGTTCCCCAAGGTCTGGGTACATCCACTTTCCCCCTTCGCCTATCTAGAAGTGTGCTAGATTCGGCCTAACTTCTGCTCTTCACCTCAGATCCTCAGATCTTACCACTCAGAACCCAACAAGGCTCCTACAACTCAGAGTGAGTCCACACTCCTACAGCTCAGGCAATCTGCCCTACCTCAGCCTACACAAGGTCTGCCACTCAGAGATCTAAATCTCCTACAACTCAGCATTTATATAACAGGCTTACAGCTTAGATCTAGAATAGATCCTACAGAAAATAGATTTTACAAAGTGTTTTACCACCACCCAGGTAGAGAGAGAAGGGATGGATGGTTTCTTGATCAGTTCTTGGAAGAATCTGATGGCAGAGAACAACCACTCTTAGCTTTCTTCAAAGCTTCTTGAATATGAACTCATTAGGGTTGAACTCCTTTGAAGTTGATCTTCAATCAGCTGCTTTCTTGAAATTCAGATCTCAATCTGAATCCTTCTTAGCAGCCTGGTTCAGCAACTGCACTTGAGTAGACGGAGCTCACTCTCTCCAACTTCTTCTTAGATTTTCTGATGAAAATCTTCTTCTGTCTTCTAATGTAATTGTTGTGTCTCTTTATCAGTTCATCAATACTCTTTTTTTGTTGAAGGATAATGCCTTTATATAGACTTTCTCCATGGTAACCGGCTGATCCGATTTCTAACAAACTTCTGACAGCTCTGACAGTTGCAGTAGACCGGTTGGTAACGGCAGCTGTCAAGTCATCCAGTCACTTCTTGAAATTCTGTCTGTCAGAAAAGTGTCGAGACTGAACTTCATCATGTGTCAACACAAATAGACTAAGTGTCGACACAAGTGGACTAAGTGTCGACACAAGCCTTGGTGGTGTCGACACATCTCCTTTGTTGTTGATACTGCTTCTCGACACAACTTCTGTAGAATGTGTCGACACTGATTCTGTGTGTCGATACAATCACTTCTTCTCTTTAACTTTGTTGAAGCTCTACAGTGTGTCGACACAAGTCCTTTGTGTCGACACAGTTGATGTCGACAAAGTCTTTTGTGTGTCGACACTGCCTCTTGGTGTCGACACAGTTGATATCGACTAAGCTTCTCTGTGTGTGGACACAGCCTCTTGGTGTCGACATAGTTGATGTCGATTAAGCTTCTCTGTGTGTCGACACTACTTCTGTATGTCGACACAGTTAAAGTCGACTATGCTTCTCTGTGTGTCGACACTGCCTCTATATGTCGACACAATTTCTTCAGGTGTCGACTCAGCCTTTCCAAGTGTCGACACAATTAACTCCAAGTGTCGACACAGCTTTTCTCCAGTGTCGACACAAGCCTTCATAAGTGTCGACACAGCTTCTCCTGGTGTCGACACATGGACCTAGAAATTTTTCTGCATTCCTGCATTTACTTAACATGCACATATAAACTCAAAACAATAAGTGATGTAGGCTACCGGGGCGAAATGCCCGGCACGTTCTAGCGACTAAATCTACCCCCACACGATCTAATTTGGAAACACCACATGCGAGCGCAGCCACAATTTAAATTAACGTTTATCGTCACACAACGACTTGAGGATCGCGAACCCTCTTAGGATCAAATAGTGACTAGAGGCCACTATCCTTTCCGGCGAAATGAACCCACACGGCTCGGTCGAGTGAAGTCGCACCAAGGAGATCCACCAAAGAAATGATTCGGAAAAGTGGTTGATCTCCCCCGACTAAAAAAAACCAAAGGTCACCACCCTTCTTCGAATGTGAGAAACTCGGAGAATCAAATACGAAAACCAAATGGAAATACTTCGATGAATAAAATTTCAGATTTCACACCAAAACTTTCGCACAAGAAATATGCGGAGGATGTAGAAGAAGCACACAAGATAGAGAAGAGGAATCGTTACCCCCAACTCGTAGATAGTTGCACGTGGAGAATCGCTCAACCACGGTTCCGCCGGAGTCACACCGGAAGAAGCTTGCACGTCCACCTTCAACGGAGTCACACCGCGAAGTTCCCACGCCGGGAGAGGAGGGCCTGCACTTGGCCGAAGCCCTCAAGGACGCGGACAAGGGAGGGGGGCGGCGGAAATGAGAAGGGATTTCTCAAAAAGCTGAACTCTTTTTTAGGGTTATTTTCTTCATCTCAAACCAAGGGAGTGGATGCCTTATATATGGCCCACTCTAAATAAAAGTTATACATAAAATATTGCAGAAATTAAAGGCATTTGGAGGCTAAATGCAGGCCACCAATTAAACAAAACATAGCATAAAATTGTTATTCGCAGCCCGGCAGTTTTTTTATGACAACAACGTCATTTGATGGCGTTATCTCGCGAGCGAAGATGGTAGCGGGAAGAGGTGCGGCGCCGCGCTCCCACGCCTTTATTTCGCCGTAGATCTTTGCTTTGTAATGGTGGCGTGTCATCCGTTAGCGCTTCAACCTCAACAGCCGCGGGTTGGAGAGGGTCGGCTCCGTCAATCCTCCCCGTCTCAATAGAACTCATCACCGAGGAGTTGGCGTCTTTGTAGCGGCGAAGGAGAGCATCATCCAAGCGAGCCACTTCATCTTCGGGAACCCATGAATCATCGGAGGATGGGCGATCACGCCAGTGGACCAAATAGAGGCGAGAGGTACCAAGTGGGGACGGGAGAACTTCATCGGCAAGGATCCTGTCTGGTAAGAAAGAGGTCTTGGGAAAACTAGGAAAAGCGTTAGTCGAAAAAGGTAAGACTGAAGCAAAAGCTTCCACCAACGTACCTCCAACGGAATCCGAAGGAAGAGGCGATTCATGAGACCTTTCCCCCCCAAACCCAAGAGAAGAGCGAGAGGAAGAAGAGACAGGGGAGTTGCATATTTCAAGTGGCGGAGAAGTATAAGTTGTTAAATCGGAAACATTAAAAATAGGGGATATACCCCAATCGGATGGTAAATCCAAAAGATACGCATTGTCGCCTAATTTCTTAGCAACTCGAAAGGGGCCGGCTCTCCGATTGGCCAACTTTTTGACGGTACCCGAAGGCATCCGCTCGGGAATGAGACGAACCAAGACCAAATCACCAACATTAAAATGGACGGCTCGGCGGTGCAAATTCGTGTGTAACTGATCGGACGTATATTGCGTGGCTAACACTTCTTGTATGTGTTTATGTAAATTTTGAATGTGTTGGGCAAATTCCTGTGCGAAGTGACTTGATTTATAAGTGGGCGGTAGGGGAATCAAGTCAAGTGGCACGGGCGCCTTATAACCGTGCACAATCTCATTCGGCGACAACCCGGTAGACCTATTCTTAGAATTATTATAAGCGAGTTGTGCATGTGGGAGAATGAGATCCCAAGTGCCTTTGTGCTCTCCAACAAGACAACGTAAAAGATTGCCCATGCTTCGATTTACGACTTCCGTTTGGCCATCCGATTGCGGATGATAGGCGGACGAAAACAAAAGTTTGGTTCCCATAAGTTTCCAAAGCTTCTTCCAAAAGTAACTAGTAAATTTGACGTCCCGATCACTAACGATAGTTTTTGGAACGCCGCGGTGCCCGACAACTTCCTTAAAATAAATTTTTGCCATGTGCGAGGCGTCACTAGTTTTGCTACACGGAATAAAGTACGCCATCTTCGAAAATCGGTCTACGACTACCAAAATAGAGTCATGTCGGCGGAAGGTGGGCGGGAGGCCTAAAATGAAGTCCATACTCACATCCTCCCAAGGGATAGAAGGGATGGGTAGAGGGGTGTAGAGACCGGCGTTTGTTTTACTACCCTTAGCTAGTTGACAAGTACGACAACTACTAACGATTTTACCAACGAGAGATTTCAAACCCGACCAATAAAATTTTTCCTCTACTAAAGCTAGCGTCTTATCCCGGCCAAAATGGCCACCAAGGCCCCCGCCATGAAGTTCCCAAATGATATGATGGCGGAGGGAAGTTTGCGGGATGCACAACTTCGTGTGCTTAAATAAGTAACCATCCCGAATGTAGAATGCCGAAATAGTGGAGGGGGACTCCTCTTGGGTGGCAAAATAGATGTCCTTAAAGTCCGGACATGTCGCGTACTCGTCCTTAATGCGCTCAAAACCAATCACCTTAACTTGCATGGTGGACAATAGTAACGAGAGTCGGCTAAGGGCGTCGGCCACACGGTTGTTGGACCCCTTAAGATGCTTAAGAGTGAACGTGTACTCTTGGAGGAACGACACCCACTTAGCATGTCGGGGGCTGATTTTATGTTGGGAGTTAATAAAACGCAAGGCTTCATGATCCGAAAGTAGCACGAATTCTTTGGAAAGGAGATAGTGTCTCCAATAGTGTAAACTTCGGACCACCGCATAAAATTCCCGATCGTAATTGGAGTAGTTTAATTTAGCCCCGGACAACTTCTCACTAAAATAACAAATGGGGTGACCCTCTTGACTTAATACTCCTCCAATCCCAACCCCGGACGCATCGCACGCTAATTCAAACACCTTAGAGAAATCCGGTAAGCGTAGGAGGGGTGCTTCCGTCATGAGAGTTTTGATCGTTTGGAAGGCATGAGTGGCGGACTTAGTCCATTGGAAATCCCCTTTCTTCATGCACTCCGTCAAATGAGCCATGATGCTACTAAAATTTTTAATAAAACGCCGATAAAAAGTAGCGAGTCCATGGAAACTTCTAACGTCACGGATGGACTTGGGCTCCGGCCACTCGTTAATAACTTGCACCTTTTTTGGGTCTACTCTAATGCCGTCCGCTCCCACAAGATATCCTAAGAACTCAACCTCACGGACAAGGAAAGTGCATTTCTTCAGATTTAAGAATAGTTTCTCTTTCCTTAAAGTAGTTAAGACTGCCCTCAAGTGATTTGTATGTTCAGTGGGCGTCAAGCTAAACACCAAGATGTCGTCAAAATACACTACGACGAATTTTCCCATGAGGGGTTGGAATATTTGAGTCATCATCCGAGAAAATGTGCTTGGGGCATTAGAAAGCCCGAAGGGCATGACAAGCCACTCATATAAACCATCCTTAGTTTTGAACGCCGTCTTCCATTCATCCCCCTCTCGAATTCTAATTTGATGGTAGCCACTTTTAAGATCCAGCTTGGAAAAGATCGTGGCTCCGGCAAGCATATCCAAGAGATCATCCAATCGGGGAATAGGGAACCTATATTTAATAGTGATCTTATTAATCGCCCTACTATCGACACACATCCTCCAAGTACCGTATTTTTTGGGGGCTAATAGGGCCGGCACGGCACATGGGCTCAAGCTATGGCGGATGAACCCTTTAGTTAAGAGTTCCGATATTTGAGTTTGAAGCTCCTGATGCGCTGCCGGGTGGAGCCTATAATGGGGCTGATTCGGGAGTGAGGAACCTGGGACGAGATCTATGGCGTGTTGGATGTCGCGTAGTGGCGGTAAGATGGGGGGTAACTCGGCCGGATACACATCTTTATATTCATCCAACAAGTGTTTTAAATCTTCTGGAAGCTCATCTAATTTATCACCATCTTCCTTACTACTCAAGAGCACTAGCGCATAGATCACGCCATCTAGAAATGGGACGCGGGTGAACTCTTTTCTTCCTATTAAGTTCAAGGTTTTCTTCTCCACGGGTACGATGGTATCCTTGGACGGAATAGTCGGGTCCTTTGGTGGCGTTGGTTTAAAGGTAATAATCTTCCCCTTAAACTTAAACTCATAAGTATTAGCCCTACCGAAGTGAGTCACGTCGTGGTCATATAGCCAAGGCCGGCCAAGAAGGACATGACATGCGTCCATGGGGATGACATCACACCACACTTGCTCGGAATAAGATTTGACGTTAAGGGGAACTAGACAACGCTTCGTGACAGGAAGAGAGGTCTTATTTACCCAAGCTACATGATAAGGTTGGGGGTGAGGTTCAGCAACTAAAGACATCCTAGCAACCGCGCTCTCCGAAACGACGTTCATACAACTCCCACTATCGATGATAAGCTTACACAACTTCTCTCCGCTCTTAAATATCATCGAAAAGAGGGTCGTCCTATTCCAATCGTTTGGCGTCCGGGAACCGTCAGGATACAACGCATAACCATGAGGTTATGTTCATCCTCCAAATCACTCGGGACTCCCTCAACATCGGACCCCTCGTCGGCTTCATAAATTATTTCGGCCGGGTCGTTAGGAGCCTCCAATAAAGCTAAGGCCTTAGGCTTGGTGGGGCATTCGCTCGCATAATGCCCTTGTACTCCACAAGCGTAGCATGTGGCATTTGTTTTATTAACTCTCCCAATTGGCACTCGCTCCCCGGTTGGATTCTTAGAATTCCTAGCGGTGATGACTATCGAACTTGTGTCGGTAGCCTTAAACTTGCCTTTGTCTTTATACGTGGACTTCCCCTTTTGGAAATACCTTGCTTTAGACTTGAGAGTGATATTTTTCTCAATGTCCAAGGCCGCGTTGTACGTGGTGTTTATATCCGTATGCCCATATCGCAAAAGCTTGCGCTGAATATCCGGATCCAGCCCCTTCCGAAACCTCGAGAGGGTCACTTCGGGCATCTCCTTAACATCGCAACGTACTAACAGATCCTTAAGCGTACCCATGTAATCAGACACCGACTGGCTCCCTTGCTTAAGAGAGGCTAAGTCGTCAAACAGTTGTGTGCGGTAATACGTGGGGACGTATTGATCCGACAACATAGCTTTCATAACCTGCCAACCAATTGGTGGCATACCATCAAGCGCTCCCATGCGTCTCTCCTCGTTGAGCCAATATACCTTGGCCCGGTCTAGTAGTTTCAGCCTAGCGACTTGGACCTTTTGCCTATCGGTTAAGTTATGCCACTCGAAGTAGCACTCAATATCCATAATCCAATTCAGAAAGATTTGGGGCTGCCCCATGCCGTCGTAAGTAGGGGCTTCTATACGGATGGCTTTCGTGATGTTGAACTCTTGTGGAGCTCGATTATAATAGGGTGGACCACGTGGTGCAAGGTCATCGTAGTCCTCGTCAAATCGAGGAGGATAACGGGGCTGTTGGTGGTTCGGGGGGTGAGGGTTAATTGGTAGAGGGTTAGGAGGGGCGGGTGGAGTCGCTCTAGCAGTCGTAAGTTGAGCGATCATGTCCCTTAACTCATCCATGCGACGCTCTTGATTCACGATGTGCGCATTAAACTCTTGTCGAAGAGCCTCGACGGGAGTCGGATCTTGACCCCCAAGCCGCTCGTCCGCCATATGGGAAGAAGAGGGAGCGTACTCGGTGCCGTGCCTTGTGCGCATGCAGATTTTTTTGTTCTATTTTTTTTGACTCTAAATTAGTCCTAAACAACCTGAAATTTTATGAGAAATAATTTCTTTGCCGCCTAACCGTTGGACGAAACTGAATTTTTTTTTTTAATTTAAATCTACCTAAGGTGAAGAGAGTCTACCAGAAAATTTTTTTTTGGGATTTTGAAGAAAAATTCAGATTTTAACCCGCTGTTGGCACACCACAAATAGAGACTTTGCTGAAATGTGAATTTACGAGAACTAAGCCTACCAAACAGAGAAGGATTGTGCCGATTTAGGAACCGGCACGAACCTCGCTTTGATACCAAATTGATGTAGGCTACCGGGGCGAAATGCCCGGCACGTTCTAGCGACTAAATCTACCCCCACACGATCTAATTTGGAAACACCACACGCGAGCGCAGCCACAATTTAAATTAACGTTTATCGTCACACAACGACTTGAGGATCGCGAACCCTCTTAGGATCAAATAGTGACTAGAGGCCACTATCCTTTCCGGCGAAATGAACCCACACGGCTCGGTCGAGTGAAGTCGCACCAAGGAGATCCACCAAAGAAATGATTCGGAAAAGTGGTTGATCTCCCCCGACTAAAAAAAAACCAAAGTTCACCACCCTTCTTCGAATGCGAGAAACTCGGAGAATCAAATACGAAAACCAAATGGGAATACTTCGATGAATAAAATTTCAAATTTCACACCAAAACTTTCGCACAAGAAATATGCGGAGGATGTAGAAGAAGCACACAAGATAGAGAAGAGGAATCGTTACCCCAACTCGTAGATAGTTGCACGTGGAGAATCGCTCAACCACGGTTCCGCCGGAGTCACACCGGAAGAAGCTTGCACGTCCACCTTCAACGGAGTCACACCGCGAAGTTCCCACGCCGGGAGAGGAGGGCCTGCACTTGGACGAAGCCCTCAAGGAGGCGGACAAGGGAGGGGGGCGGCGGAAATGAGAAGGGATTTCTCAAAAAGCTGAACTCTTTTTTTAGGGTTATTTTCTTCATCTCAAACCAAGGGAGTGGATGCCTTATATATGGCTCACTCTAAATAAAAGTTATACATAAAATATTGCAGAAATTAAAGGAATTTGGAGGCTAAATGCAGGCCACCAATTAAACAAAACATAGCATAAAATTGTTATTCGCAGCCCGGCAGTTTTTTTATGACAACAACGTCATTTGATGGTGTTATCTCGCGAGCGAAGATGGTAGCGGGAAGAGGTGCGGCGCCGCGCTCCCACGCCTTTATTTCGCCGTAGATCTTTGCTTTGTAATGGTGGCGTGTCATCCGTTAGCGCTTCAACCTCAACGGCCGCGGGTTGGAGAGGGTCGGCTCCGTCAATATCAAATACACCTTGATGCATATCATTGAATAAGGTGAGGCTTCTTCAAATCTGGTACACATTTTCCAATATACCCAACACTTATAACGATCCACAGTGCCATCTGAGCCAAATTTAACCACAAAAACCCAGCGACAGCCAATGACATCAGTATCGAGGGGAGGAGGAACAAGAGTCCAGGTACCCCGCTAAGTTAGGGTCGCCATTTCCTCATCCATGACCATCTTCCAATGAGGAATAACAAGAGCCTCCTGGTAGGAACGGGGTGTGGTAGTAGTAGGGATAGCCAGTGCAAAGGCCCTGCGAGAAGAGGTAAGACGATCATATGAAACAACAACAGCAAAGGGGTGTAGGGTACACGTCCGCACCCCTTTGCGAAGAGCTACAGGAAGATCCAGGTCAGCAGGTCCCTCGGCATCCGGAACATCCATGGTAGAGAGAGCTGGCCCGAGAGGAGAGAGCGGTGGCGGCGGAGATGAGGGAGACGGTGGCAGAGAAGAGGGAGAGAGAGGTGGAGGGAGAGGAGTGGACGGAGATGGTGTAGGGGTGGAGATCGCAGTAGGATACGAGGGAACGAAGGAAATAGCAGGAGATTCAGAAGCTGGGGGAAGAGGAGAGGAGGCATCCGAGAAGTAGGAGGCATTCTCGAAGAAGGTGACGTCAGCAGAGATGAATTGCTTACGAAGAACAGTATCAAAGCAACAATATCCTTTCTGAGTGGTGGAGTACCCCAGAAAGACACATTTGGTGGAGCGAGGGGAGAGCTTATCACGAGTAGCGGAGGGGGCATGCACAAAGGCAGTGCACCTAAAGATGCGGAGAGAGAGAGGAAACGGCTCTTTGTCCAGATACAGAATGGAGAATGGGGTTTTCCCATGGAGAACCATGGAGGGGATGCGATTGATGATGTAGCAGGCAAGGAGAACAGCATAGCCCCAATAACAGTGAGGAACATGCATCTGGGTCATCAAGGTGCGAGCGACATCGAGGAGATGACGGTTTTTGCGTTCTGCCACCCCATTTTGCTGGGAGGTATAAACACAGCTAGTCTGATGAATAATTCCATGTTGCACAGAGAAAGAGGTAAAAGCATGACTCAAATATTCTACAGCATTGTCTGAGCGAAAAGTTTTAATACAAACACCAAACTGAGTTTTGATTAATTGATAAAAAGAAACTCATACATCCAAAAGTTCATTGCGATCTCGTAAGAGAAACACCCATGTACATCTAGAAAAGTCATCAATAAAAGTAACAAAATAAGAACTACCCCGACCAATGGTGAGGGTAGGAGCAGGTCCCCAGACATCGTAGTGGATTAGATTAAATGGACGGGTAGAGCCCCGACCTTGCTTTGGCGGGAAGGAGGAACGGTGATGCTTGCTAAGCTGACAAGCCTCGCAGTTGAGAGGAGGACTGGAAGGAGGGAGGTGGGGCATAAGTTGATGTAGATGCCGTGGAGGAGGATGACCGAGGCGGAGATGCCACTGGAGAAGATCCGTACAAGAGGAGGAGAAGGCGGAGAAGGCAGAAATGTTGTCGAGGAAGTAGAGGCCGCCGCTCTCAGTCCCAGTAGCAATCGTCCGTTGGGAGCTCGGATCCTGAAAAGAATAAGAAGTCGGAGTAAACGTTACAGAGCACTGAAGCTGCTTGCATAAAGAGGTAACCGACAACAAATTGCATGGAAACTTGGGCACATAGAGAGTGTCCGCTAAGCAAAGATACGGAGTAACATGGACCACTCCCGACCCATGAACCGGGGAGGGAGAACCGTCTGCAACAAGAACTGTGGGCACCCGATCATGCTGTTCGAGGAGAGTGAAGCAGTGAGGATTGCCCGTCATGTGATTAGTGACTCCAGAGTCGATAAGCCATTTACCTTGAGTTACCACGTGGGCACTACCTGATGATGTGACAACGGATACAGACGGCTTGGAAGAGGAGGCGGAAGAGTCACCCGAGGGGCGAAGATGGGGATGCTTCGTCCAGCAGCGGTCAAGAGTATGGCCGGTGCAGCCATATTGAGAGCAGAGGTAGCGAGAAAGAGCACTTCCGCCAGACTGGTGACTGCGGCTACCAGAGCCACTCCACTGAGTTTGGTGAGCATAGTTGGCCGGTGGAGGAGGAGCGGGGAGAATCGGGTGCTGAAGGAGAGAGGTGACAGCGGCGATGCAGACAGTGGTGGCATCTAAGGTAGGAGATTCCGCCTCACCCAGAATTTGCTGGCAGATCATATCATAAGTATCAGGAAGCCGGAGCAGATAACACACAACCAAAAGCTTCTGGAAGTGCTTGTGTTGTTGAGCCAAATCCGCAGAGAAGGGGCGATTCTGAAGAATCTCAGCCCCAAGAGACTGAACCTATTGGTAGGCAGCAGCATGGGACAAGGTAGGACGGGCAAAGAGGTCCGCATACAACGTATAGATGCGGGACGTCTGAGCCCCCTTAGAGTACAGAGCAGCAATATGAAGCCAAGCGGCCTTGACTATCTCATCATGACGGATGACGGGAAGACACTCATCAGATAGGCTATTAGCAAACCAAGTATGCACAAGTGCGTCACTCGCATCCCAGTCATCAAAGAGAGGTGAAGTGGTTGGAGGAGGGTCATCAACAAGATGGTGGCGTTTGCGTTGCGAGCGAAGGAGAATGGTGAAGGAGACGATCTAATCCGGGTAGTTGGAGCCGACAAGCTTGGAAACGGTCCCAAGGTTCCCAGAAGGAGTAGAAGGAAGAGGCAAAGCCGGATTGGCGACAGGAGTAGTGGTAGGAGTGGTGTCAGTAGAAGCATCAGAAAGAGCCATAGAAGAAAATAACAGGAAGCCGCGTGGTTAGAAAACAAGACGTGCGGTTAGGAACAAGCCGCACGAACAGGGAGAAATCACAACGTTAGGAGAAGGAGAACTACAGCGGTCACGATGATTGACAACAGCGGCCAGAAAAGCCACGACCAAGCCGTAGAACCAAACAAAGAGAAAGAAGTCGAGCGGCTAGAAGGTAGCCCGCGCGAACCGAAGAAGAAGGAGAAGGCCGCGTAAATAGACCAAGGCGTATGAGCCTAACAGAGATCGCACATAGAGGCCGCGCACACAAAGGGCTGTGGCAAGAGACCGCGCGAACAAGAAGGAGAGACCGCGCGACCAAGAAGAAGAGATCGCGCGAACAGTACGAGAAAAAGAATCAGGAGGAAAAGATCGTTTCCTCTGATACCATGTTAGAAATGAATAAAAACAAATCGGAAGTGGTTTAACAGAAATTTTATTATCTGAAAAAGGTATCTATTACAAAGGTATGACCTCCCTTATATAGAATGGAGGAGAGATGAGAGAATACAAATAAGATATGTGGGACTAAAAATTTACAGGACTAAGCGGACTAATACAGAATAATTCGCACAAGCCGCGCAGTTAGACAGAAGGGCTAACCGCTCGGCTACCACTAGAGAGAGAGATCACCATGGAAGACCGCTAGACCGCCCGGTCTCCAAGTCTCCAGAGGCAAGCCGCTAGACCGCTCAGACTCCAGACAGCAATAGCACATCAACCATACCACTGAAGGGAAACCGACAGACCGCGCGGTCTCCAACCCACCAAGACAGACCGCCAGACCGCCCGGTCACCAACTTCAACAGGCGAGATGGATGAAAGACCTTTTGTACCTCTCAGGCAAGATGGTGAAATTCCTTCTGTACCTCTCAGGCAAGATGGACAAAAATCCTTCTTCTCAGACGAGATGGACAAAGGTCCTTCTGTACCTTCACCTAAATGGACCATAGTCCTCCTAAGGCGCAAACAAATGAAGATTCTTTGTCACCTCCACCTGAATGGACCCTAATCA
The DNA here is from genome assembly GCA_039583875.1 of Platanthera guangdongensis. Taxonomy (NCBI): domain Eukaryota; kingdom Viridiplantae; phylum Streptophyta; class Magnoliopsida; order Asparagales; family Orchidaceae; genus Platanthera; species Platanthera guangdongensis. The sequence goes on along the minus strand of CM077153.1, from coordinate 29,549,267 downwards.
TCTTGAGGCGTGAATGAATAAAATTATTTGCCACCTCTACCTGGACGAACCTCGGTTCTCTTTAGGCATGAACGAACAAAAGTTCTTCACCACATCCACCTAGACGGATTTCGGTCCTCCTAAGGCACAGACAAACAAAGGTTTTTCACCACCTCCGCCTAGAAGCACCCCGGTCCTCCTAAGGCTTGAATGAACAAAGGTTCTTCTCCATCTCTACTTGGATGGACCTCGATCATCCTAAGACGCGAACAAATAAAGGTTTTTCGCTATCTCCCACTAGATGGACCTCGGTCCTCCTGAGGTGTGAATGAAAAAAAGGTTCTTCGCCACCTCTACTGTAAAGACCCAAGTCCTGGGCTCTATTAACTAAATCAAAGATCGGAACACAGTTTTGAATAAAAGGGTCACAGTACATCAGAATGCAAAGTACAAAGAACATACACCAAGTTTTTTATTCCATTTCTTCGTTTATTACACGATCATTTACATATAATAGATAAACTTATTACAATAGATACACATAGGTCCAGTACAACGAGCTATATGCCAATCCCGGGCTTCAATTAGTGCTTTTAGCAGTTCAACTGCCAAGATTCTGCGTGTTCTGCTTGGAGTTGGTCCTGCTGCCTAAAAAAATGTGTACACTCTGAGTTAGTCATAAAAATTATGACTATGTGAGAACCGTATTTTGTGAAATATTTATACATGCAAACAAGGGGATGATACCAATACGCATACAATACAATAAAATTAATCACTTTATTATTCTCAATACTAAATCATTAAATTACCCCTTAACTTTAATGACATAAAATGAGAAATGCTCCGGTGATGCAAACTTGAATTGGGCCCCGCCCCCGAAGAGTGTAATTGTAGGCTCACCCCTACTGGTGAATACATCAGTGGACAAGGTCAATGCCATCATGAAATTGGGGTCACCACGGAATGCCAAAGAAGTGCAGCGGTTGGCGGGGAAGTTGGCGGGATTGAGTCGGTTCCTCTCCCGAGCCGGGGAGAAATGCTCCCCCTTCTTCAAAACACTATGGGGGGCAAAAATTTGAGTGGACCAAGGAGTACGAGGAGGCATTCCATGCTCTTAAGATGCAGTTGACGCAGGCTCCGTTGCTCCAAGGGCCGAAAGGGGGGGAGGACCTATTCTTGTATCTCGGGGTCGGAGTAGTGGCCTTGAGCTCTGTCCTGGTTCGTGAAGAGGGAAAGAGGCAGCTCCCCATATACTACGTGAGTCGGGTCCTGAGGAAGGATGAACTTCGGTATCCGATTCTGGAGAAGTTGGCCTTCGCCCTGATCATCTCAGCCTGAAGGCTCTGGCCTTACTTCCAAGCACACTCCATCCGAGTGGTGACTGATCATCCCCTCTACAACATCTTTGTGGGGGTGGAGCATTCGGGCAGGTTGGCCAAGTGGTCGGTAGAGTTGAGTGAGTTTGACATCTCCTTCATCCCCCTCCTCTCGATCAAGGCCCAAGCAATGACCGACTTTTTGGCCGATTACGTGATTGAGGTGGTGGAGGAAGAGCTCACTCGTCTGTCTCCATGGAAAGTGAAGGTAGATGGCACTTCAGGGAGCCATTCCCTGGGGGTGGGGGTGATCTTAGAGATCCCCTAGGGAACTAGAATCGAACAAATGGTGGTGGTGCACTTTCCCATCACTAACAACCAGGCCGAATACGAGGCCGTAATAGCAGGGCTGCGCCTGGACAGGGAGCTGGGGTTGCTGAATGTGGAGGTCCTCACCGACTCCATGGTGGTAGCTTACCAGATCAATGGAGAATTCGAGGTGAGGGAATCTACCCTTCGGCTGTACTTAGCGAAAGTTAAGGGGGTCATCGGTACATTTTAGACCTTCTCCATCTAACACGTACCCAGAGAAGAAAATGAGTAGGTCGATCAGCTGGCAAAGCATGGCCCCCGGGTAGGGGGGGGGTACCATTACTGATCTGTTTCGCCCTTCCATGGAAGAGGGAGAACTAATTGAAGTAGATCAACACCCCTCATGGATGGACCCGGTCACAACCTTCCTCTCCACGGGAGAGTATCCGAAGGGGATGGACAAGAAGAAGCTCAGGTACAAGTCGGCATACTATCTCCTACGGAAAAGACAATTGTACAGGAAGACTCTCTCAAGAATGCTGGCCCGTTGTGTGGCCGAGAGGGAAGTACAAAGGATCTTGGAAGAAATCCACTTTGGGGAGTATGGGAGTCATTCCGGGAGTCGGACCTTGGAAGGGAGGATCATTAAACAAGGGTACTTCTGGCCAACCCTGGGCCACGACGTCGCGGAATTCACAAGGAGGTGCCACAAGTGCCAGTTGTTCACCCCCTACAACTGCAGCCGGCCCAGCGCCTCAAGAGCATCACGGCCCCCTGGCCCTTTGCAATTTGGGTAATGGACTTGGTTGGGCCGTTCCCCCAGGTCAGCGGGCGGAGAAGGTTCCTACTAATGATGATTGACTATTTCTCTAAGTGGTTGGAAGCGAAGGCGCTGACCAAGGTGACTTCCCAGGTCATCAAAAAGTTTGTCTGGGGGGAGATCATTTGCGGCCATGGGATGCCCCAAACCATCATCACGGACAACAGGCCTCAATTCGCCAGTACAAAATTCATTAGCTTCGGCGAGGAGATCGAGATTGACCTCAGGTTTGCCTCGCTCCACCACCACAGGAGCAACGGGCAGGTGGAGACCGTGAATAAGATTATTGTGAACCTCCTGAAGAAGAAGGTAGAGAATTTGAAAGGGAGCTATGTGGAGCAGGTTCTCTTGGTCCTCTAGGCCTTGAGGACCACCCCTAACACAGCCACAGGGGAGACCCATTTCAACCTCTCCCACGGATGTGAGGTAGTACTCCCTGTAGAATTTGAAGTTCAAACGCCCCGGGTTATCACGGCAGAGGAAGGCATGGAAGAATGGCAGGCCGAGAACGAGGAGGAGCTGCGACTCTCCCTCTATATGGTGGGGGAGCTGCGTGACCTCTCCGCCGTCCGACAAGAAGAAGTGAGAGGAGAATGGCTAAGTACTTTGACAAGCACATCAGAGTCAAACAATTTACGGAGGGTGACTTTGTCATGAAAAAGGTGGATGCAGCAGGAAGATCGGCAACCGTGGGGAAGCTCAACCCCAACTAGGAAGGTCCGTTCATTGTAAAAGAAACATTGAGATCAGGAGGGTATCGTCTCCAAAATGTGGAGGGCGAGACCCTAAGTCTCACCTGGAGCGGTGACGACTTGAAACGCTTTTATCCTTGAGATATGTAAGTGATATTTTGTTCTTAATAAAGTTTCTTGAAGTGTTAATCCTGCTGCAATAACTCGTACAGGAAGGTGAAGTGTTCATTTGATAGACCCCGAGCAGATCCCGATGTCAGACTCTCACTTAGCTGGCAGGGCTAGATGTCACTCGATGGTGTCTACCCAGACCCCGAGCAGATCCCGCTTCCAGGCTCTCACTTAGATGGTAGGGCTGGCTGTCACTCGATGGTGTCTACCCGGACCCCGAGCCGATCCCGCTGCCAGGCTCTCACCTAGCTGGCAGGGCTGGATGTCACTCGACGGTGTCTACCCAGACCCCGTGCAGATCCCACTACAAGACTCTCACTTAGCTGGTAGGGCTAGATGTCACTCGAATGTGTCTACCCAGACCCCGAGCAGATCCCGTTGCCAGACTCTCACTTAGCTGACAAGGTTGGATGTCACTAGATGGTGTCTACCTGAACCCCGAGCAGATCCCGCTGCTAGGATCTCACCTAGCTGGCAGGGTTGGATGTCACTCGATGGTGTTTACCCGGACCCCGAGCAGATCCCGCTGTCAGGCTCTCACTTAGCTGACAGGGCTGGATGTCACTCGACTGTGTCTACCCGGACCCCGAGCAGATCCCGCTGTCAGGCTCTCACCTAGCTGGCAGGGCTGGATGTCACTCGACGGTGTTTACCCGGACCCCGAGCAGATTCCGCTGTCATGCTCTCGCTTAGATGGCAGGGCTGGATGTCACTCGACGGTGTCTACCCGGACCCCGAGCAGATTCCAGTGTCGGGCTCTCACTTAGCTGACAGGGTTGGATGTCACTCGATGGTGTCTACCCAGACCCCAAGCAGATCCCGCTGCCATTCTCTCACTTAGCTGGCAGGGCTGGATGTCACTCGACGGTGTATACCCGAACCCCGAGCAGATCCCGCTGCCAGGCTCTCACTTAGCTGGCAGGGCTGGATGTCACTTGACAGTGTCTACCTGGACCCCGAGCAGATCCCGCTGTCAGGCTCTCACTTAGCTGACAGGGCTGGATGTCACTCGACGGTGTATACCATGACCCCGAGCAGATCCCGTTGCCAGGCTCTCACTTAGTTGACAGGGCTGGATGTCACTTGATGGTGTATACCCAGACCCAGAGAAGATCCCGCTGCCAGGCTCTCACTTAGCTGGCAGGGCTGGATGTCACTCAACGATGTCTACCCAGACCCCATGCAGATCCCACTATAAGACTCTCACTTAGCTGGTAGGGTTGGATGTCACTCGAATGTGTCTACCCAGACCCCGAGCAGATCTCGTTGCCAGACTCTCACTTAGCTGACAAGGTTGGATGTCACTAGATGGTGTCTACCAGAACCTCGAGCAGATCCCGCTGCTAGGCTCTCATCTAGTTGTCAGGGCTGGATGTCACTCGGGGAAGTCCTGAACTCTCCAGATATAAAAAAATTTGTCCTTTAAAAACAGGAAGGAAAGACTCTTCACAGGAGGAGTTATGCTATTGGTCTACTCGCTCATTGTTCTGTAAGGTATTTTTACCATTTTTTTCCCCGTTGGCCTTCCCATAGCCTGCTAAAACAACGGAGTTATGTTGTTGGCAGACCTAGTTGGGTTGCACATAGCTGTTCAAAACAGCAGAGGTTGGCTATTTGCAGGCCGTTTTCAGAAATCTATAAATAGGACCCAAGGGGCACCTCAAAACGCACGCTTCTTATGCTTACTTGTTCCTTGATCTTTTAGCGCTTTCTGACGTAGCCTTAGTTCGGCATTTGGCTAAGGAGGGGAGGCGCTCTAAGATCTTTCGGGTGTGTGGTGGGTCCTCCACTCCGAGCCCTTGGGTCAGTTTTGTTTTCCTTTGTCATTTGGCTTGCGGGAGGGAAGTAGGTGTGCGATCACCCCTTCCCCAAGGGAAAACTCTACAAGAGACTGAGTTTCCGGTTTCAATAATACGCACTTAACATGACATGTGTATCCATTCATATATATATTTATGAATGCATTTTAGGCGCAATTGCATTGCAAGCATAGCACAAATCATTGCACAAGTTTAAGCTAAGAATAACAAATGACGATTGTATATGCGTGGATTTTACAAATCTTGTTCTATCGCACGCAACTTTATTGTTACACTTGCATTTGCATGTTTATTACCTAGAGTTGTCCAATGAAAAATTTGTAACCATTACATGATGTTCGTATTCAACAGTATTAAATTACTAGAACCTCTAATCTCGATCATATATGTTTAGTTTGACTGTTTCTCTTACATTTTTCTCTTGTGTCTCTTTATAGATGGTCCTTAAGCGATCGCAACACAAGCAAGCTACCTCTTCTATGGGAGGCACTTCTAGAGATGCCACTGCCCAGCTGTTGAGGCGGATTCTAGAACGTCTCACTTGCCTAGAAGAGGATTGCCAAAGTCCTGATCCAGCCCTTGGCTCCGACAGCGCAAGGACAATTGGAGTAGCTATCACCACTGCCCCTCCTGGATCCATCCCTCATGCACCTGGTTCTAGAACCGGCTCGCCTGGCATCACCCTGGTGACCCCACTCGTGTCAGGATTGACTGCTCCTCTTATAGCGATGGCAGATGCTCTGACATTCAAGAGGCTGAATCCGCCATATTTCAATGATGATTGAGACTACTTTGTGATATCTGAATGGCTCTCTCAGATGGAGAAACATTTCAAGTATGCTGGAGTTCCGCAAGATCAGAAGGTGTATCTTGCGGCCTACCAGCTGATCGAGGATGTGCACACACATGGTGACTTCAGCGTCGTAGTGTCCTCAATTCTGCCACCTTGACCTGGGGAAAATTCAAGGATGCTCTTATGAAGAAGTTCCTCTCTTTTGTGGAGCGGGACAAGTTAGCTGAAAAGTTCTTGTCCCTTCAGCAGCCCAGCAAGATAGTGACCGAGTATGAGAAAAAGTTCCCCCGCCTATCCCTCCTTGCCGTGGAATTCGAGCCAGATGAAGTTAAGAAGATCGAGGGAACTTCTAATTTTTGATGGCTAAATAGATATTTTTATTAATGAAATTATCTTTTTTTGTGAACCAAATTTTTGGTCACCAAATATAATTATTAAAAAACATTTTTAGTGATCAAATATTTATTTTAGTCACTAATTAATTAAAAAAATCATCATTTAGTGACCAAGCTCAAATTCCATCAGGAGGGACGACATGGGAAGAGGTCATTCTTGTTGAAAATGGTGAAGTGAAAGTGGGTGATTGGACAACTTGGGCGACCTGTCTGCACAGACTATGCGAACAGGATTGGCGGATTGTCAGGTCGGCAGAGCTATTGCGGACAACTTATTCTTTGGCAGCCTGGGCAGTCTGTTCGCGCAGACTACGCAAACAGAAGCAGCGGTCTGCCAGGCCGGCTTATGCTCAGCCGACAATTGGATCCCAGAAGGTAACCGGGCGGATAGGCGGCTATCCGCAGAGTCCGACAAGGTGCAGACTAGACTGGAGCTTGGCAGACCGGCTTGGCAGATGTCTTGGTCTAGCTCTGGTGGATCGGCAAGCGGAAGCCACAGAGGTCTCCAGTTAGTGCGGATAGGTGCTGGAGTTCGCCAAGGCAGGCGGACTGGATCCAGTTTCCGCCAGTAAGTGCTGACTGGTCCTTGTGGCTAGTGGGTTGGACTTGGTTGGTTCTGAACCAAGCCCGGGTTTGGCTCAGTTCGAGGAGATCGTGCAGTAAAGCGCGGACTGCTTCTCAGTCTGCCAAGCTCGGCAGCAGTGTCATGTGCCTTGGTTGCGAGCTTGGGGAATGAGGACTGGAGTTGCGTCCGCAAGGCGTGCAGACTGATGTTGTGTCCGCTGAGTCCGCCAGCTGTCTTGGTGGTGTGGCTGCGGGCTCCGGGTATGCGAACTGGAGCTGTGTCTGCGGATAGGCGGACAAGGTGTTGCTGTAGAGTTCAGCTGGTGGTGGTCCTGGCTTGGCCTTTGGCGACAAGGCGGACTGGCATGCTGTCCGGCCTTGGTGTAGCATAGGCGGACTCGCTATCATGCACAGATCGCGGCGGACTGCAAGTGTATCTGCGGCTTACGGATACACTTATTCTTGCTGCGGGATAAGGCGATGATCCTATCGGCTAAGGCGGTGACCACTCTCCTCATCGTGCCTATAAATAGAACCCATGTCACATCAGGAAATGGATGAATGAACAGTAAGTGAACTCGCAAATAGTGTTGTGGACTGGTTTTTTTTATTCGCGCGGGTTGAAGGAGTTGACCGGTTTGTGTTGCGTAGGTTGTGCGAATAGCGATGTAAAGCCAGGACTTAGCTCTGATTGCAGTCAGGGACAGTGCGGACTCTGCGGTTAGCAACAGGCGGTAAACAGCAGGTCGCGGACAGTGACAAGGCGGTTTTCTCTTTGGAAACTATTTTCTCGGTTCAATAAGTCATCTGCTTCAGGCGGCATGTTCAGTTCGGTATCAGTAGCTTGTGTGGTCTAGTGGCTAGGCGAACTCACGGTTAGGCTGCTCGCCGATCGGTGGCCAGAGCTCAACATTGGAATAACGGGCAGTCCGCGCGGCTTGGTTGCGTCTGGCAACCTGGCGGTCTTTGCGGACTCCATAGTGCAGTAGTAGGACCGGCGACTACTTATCCATTCCATGCGGTCTATTTGTCTTGTAATTTTGTTCGCGTTTACCTTTAGTTATTTTTGTGAATCAGGTCTCGCCATGTATGTATTGCCTTGTAAGAAGACTGTTGTTATCAATAAAGACTCTTGTTGCTGCATGTGTCTAACGTGCTAGTTGATATTGTAAGACCCCCCCCCCCTCCTGGATCCCAAAACACGGCACGAAGGGGGAGTCTTATGCCCAAAATAGTTGCCTTGCAGTAGCATTAGCACACGGGTAACCTATACCACAAGTCGCCTATTCTGCCGGCTCCGACAATATCAATATAACATGCCAACCTAACCAAAAGATAAGCAAGAGAAGAAGTACAAGCAGGTGGCAATAGTGTAAGAGTAACAGTAACATAATCTAGTAGACATTTAAGAGCTATAACAAACTAACATGTATAAGTAACAGCAGGAAAGTAACTTAACTTATAAGAATGTTCATACAAACTTATAAGTTAAGGATCAGGTTACATAAAGGTAACTCATCATATAAGAGTGCCCATACAAACTTATACGATGAGGATCTTGTTGTGCAATGTTATAAAATGCTATGTATGTTATGCAATGACTCACCCATACTCACACACATGCAACTGCCATGTCGACACAGACTGTAGTTCTCACTTTTTGAGCAGGTAGCTAACCTCTCAGGCATCAGTCGTCGTAGCCAGGCGGTGACAGAAGAACAGACACTTCTACTACTAGGCAGGTATCCACACTACTTCACTTAGGCCTCCGTACGCCTCAACGCTAAGAACACAACAGCAGAGCCCATGCGTACTATGTCCCAGCGGGGTCTTGGGTAGATGTGCACCAAGAACACAGCCCGAACTGGCCTTGTGTGACTAGGAAGGGGCCTCGGAAGTAAGCACGAGGACACAGCCCAACCGTTCACTTGGCACGGAATGGGACCCGGGATGTGAACACCGAGGACACAGCCCAACCGCCCAAAGTCTAAATGTCAACTCCCGTCGGTGTGATGACCGGCGAGCCCGTAGACCTGCCACACTATCCTTAACCAGGATTACGACACCGCGTGTCGACTCACACCGCATGCAAATGCCTCATCGCCATAACATGGAAGGGGCCTCGGAAGTAAGCACGAGGACACAGCCCAACCATCCATCCATACCTTGTCTCAACACAAACCAAACAAGTGACGGTCAACACCGCACTTACATCCTCTCACAATACTACCCGTAGGGAGACGACGCTCAAAGTATTGGACTACTAAACTCATTCCATTAATCAAACATACTCATGACCATAATTTATTCTTCTACATGACTTTCCAAATGATGACAACATAATATAAACATGATCGCATATAAAGATCTATCAATCTTTCCAAAAGTAACAACTTATTATAAACATGATGCGCGTATGAAGATCCATCAATCTTTCCAAAGGATAACAACATATTATAAACATGATGCGCATAAATAACATCTATCAATTTCTATCAAGTCAATTCATTTAAGTAAGCTTGTTTCACAATTGGATTATATGAAATCTGATTAATAAACTTCATCAATCATGCAACTAAAATGATTAATCATAAAAGAGTTCATCCAAGCCAAGTAACTTGCAATATTAATTCCACTGAATCCAAATCCATTTTATATAAGCCCAGAATTTAGGTGTAGAGTAATTCTGGGCAGCAATTTCGACCGGAGATTCCCGAAGCTACAGGAATCTGGTGAAAACATGTAACCCCTCGATGGAAAGGTATTTCCATGGGCTACAACTTTCGTATTCAGACCTTAACGCAGATTTGAGTGTATCCTATTAGAAACCAGCCTAGAGGTCCGCTGCGTACAAAACACAATTTCTGCATGCAGGATTTATTGAACACCATTTTCGTTCAGACTTTTCTGTGGCTACAGAGATCGCCGAAAGTCGTGCAGCCACTCGTTGGAAAGGTATTTTTAAGGGCTTCAACTTTCGTGTTTAGTCGAAAGCCAAGACCTGAACATATCCTTCATGAAAATGGCCTAGAAGATCGTTGCGCGCAGAATATAGATTCAGCACGTATCTTGAGGCGAAACGAACGTCATCGATTCATCTTCCTCCTCAAGTCGATCCTCTCAAATCTCCTCCAAAAATTTCCTCCACCCTTATTCACCCTCATGAGGCCTTTACTCTTCACGAAACCATCCCTCATCTCCACAAAGAAGATCAGAGAGGTTGAAGACACCACTAACCAAGGGCACAAGCCCTAGATCGGCCTCATCCTAGAGAAAAACATCTTCTCACAAGTCAAGACTCCACCGAGTCGACATCTCGCCTATATATCTACAGATCTAGCACCAAGGGAGAGGGTAGGAAACTCACCTCATTTCTGGCGTTTCCACAATTTTCGGCCATGGATCGTGTAACTCTTCTTGGCGGCATCTTCTCCCTCACGGCGACGACGGATCTTCTCCTCTACAACTACATCCAGCAACTTACTTCTCTCAACAGGAGTTTCTCTCAGAAACATGGATTAAGTGAGCATGAAATGGCTAGGGTTTTCTCTTCCCCTTATATATGAAAAGTGACACGGGTAGGGACACGCCCGTGTCCTTACCCGTGTCCTGCTTGGGAGAAACGACAATGACAGTTTCCGTGTCGGTTCAATAATTAACACGGGTGGGGACATGCCCGTGTCCCGACCCGTGTCCACATGACACGGTCGTGTTCCCTGGCCGGGTCCTTCTCTAGATACATTTCGACGAACTCAACTCGACACAACGACACATGGGTAGGGACACACCCGTGTCGCTACCCGTGTCAAACAATTCATCGATCTCGACACGTAGTTCGTCGATCTCGACACGCTCTGTCGAGTGTAACTCGACACACACGGGTAGGGACATGCCCGTGTCGCTACCCGTGTCATACGATGTCGACGCACCTCATCGATCTCGACACGCTCTGTCGAGTGTAACTCGACACACACGGGTAGGGACACGCCCGTGTCGCTACCCGTGTCATACGATGTCGACACACCTCATCGATCTCAACACGCCTCGTCGAGTTCAACTCGACGCACACACATACGGGTAGGGACATGCCCGTGTCTCTACCCGTGTCACTTCACACGGGTAGTGACACGCCCGTGTCACTACCCATGTCTTCTCTGTACATACTCGAGTCATCGACTCGAGAGTCGGCCACTCCCACATGGGTAGGGACGCACCCGTGTCTCTACCCATGTCCTATACTTGTCTGATTCCTCCTCCTTTTCACATGTGCTGCCCTGTTGTCTGCACTCCCCATGAACCCTAGTCAGCTCTCCTGACTCAAAAACACGCACGAGGGGCCTAGTGCGATTCGACACGTTACAAATCCTATAAACAAAATAAAAGATTTCGTCCCCGAAATCAGGCATAGGCAATGGGGAGAAAAACATAACAGAAAATACAATATGCTTTTAAATAAAATTTCCTTGAGCAAATAACTCCGGGTAGCGTTGTTGCATCAAATCCATTGGCTCCCATGTGTACTCCTCCTTCCCGTGATTAGACCATAGCACCTTCACCAAGGGAACACTTTTGCGGCGCAATATTCTCATCTCGTTTTCTGCAATCCGCACCGGCTCTAGTAGCACAGACCTATCAGACACCACAGCACCATCAGTAAAGGGGGTATATTGCTCGGACTGCAACAGCGCCTTTCGAAGCGACGACACATGGAACACGTCATGGAGGTTCTCCAACTCGAGCGGTAATTCCAATCGATAGGCCAACAGGCCAATCCTTTCCAGTACGGTATAAGGCCCAACATACCTTGGGCTGAGCTTTTTCACTCCACGAACCCGCGACACTCCATGCATCGACCGAATCTTGAGGAACACTTTATCACCCACTTGAAACTCCACCATCTGGTGCTTTGCAATGTAGTACTTCGCCTGCCGACTTTGAGCCTCCAACATACGATCCCATATCAATCTGACCGCCGTATCAGTATCATCTATGTATTCATTTCCCAATGCCTTCAGATCTTCATCCTGTACCCAAGACAAGGGAGTCTTGCACCTTCTTCCGTAAAGGGCTTCATGGGGCGCCATGCCGATGCTCGCCTGATGACTATTATTATAGGAGAATTCCACTAGGGGCAAGAGTCTTTCCCACAGATCTCCACTTTCCAGCACACATAACCTCAATAAATCCTCTAGTGTTCTGATGGTCCGCTCAGATTGCCCGTCCGTCTGAGGGTGGAATGCAGTACTAAAGGTTAGGCGCGAGCCCAAATACGCCTGCACCGCCTTCCACTCCTTGGAAGTAAACTGACCATCCCGATCCAAAATAATTGTCTTGGGCACGCCATGATACCGTACGAACTGCTCCACAAAGAGGCGTACCAAAACGTCCACGTGTGCTTCCTTCTTCATTGGAATGAACCAGGCCACCTTTGTCAGTCGATCAATAATAACCCACACTGAATCATTCCCGGAGCGGGAGCGAGGTAGCCCATGGATGAAGTCCATGGAGATATCCTCAAACTTCCACTCGGGGATGGGCAACGACTGCAACAAACCACCGGGATTCTTACATTCGGCTTTCACCCTTTAACAAGCTTCACTATGTGTAACATAGTAACGAACATCCCTCTTCATTCCCGGCCAGCACATGGTCTTCCGTAAGCCGTCGTACATCTTTGCAATACCCGGGTGTACAAAATATTGAGAGCAATGTGCCTCTCTCAAGATATCCTCCCAGATTTTTCCACCCTTGGGAATACAGAGCCGACCACGAAAATAAACAAGGCCATCTTTTAGTGTGTACTCATCGGTGGTCCCATCTTCAATTGCCTTGATTGTCGGGGCCAAGGCCGCATCCATTCCTTGCTCCACCCGAATCAGGTCCCGGATATCACAAACTATGCTCATGCTTGCCAAATACTCTACATACTCTGTCGAAGGAGTCTTAAATACCAAAGTAATATCCATCTCCTCAATCATCCGAGCCAACTCCATACTCATCAACCTAGACTCTGGGCTAGAGCCTGACACTTTTCTACTCAATGCATCGACTACCGAGTTCGCTTTCCGGGGTGGTAGTTCATGGTGAACTCGTAGACGCATAAAAATTCCAACCGTCGCCGTTGTCTTAGGTTCAACTCCTTTTGAGTGTGGACATACTTCAAGTTTTTGTGGTCGTAAAAGATCTCGTAGTGGACGTCATATAGATAATGCCTCCAGACCTTCAAAGCGAACACAACTGCTCCCAACTCCAAATCATGGACCGGGTAATTAATTTCATGTTTCTTTAACTGTCTTGAAGCATACGCGATCACGTTCCCATGCTGCATCAACACCGCTCCTATCCCTTGATATGATGCGTCGGTGTAAACCTGAAATCCTTCCTTCCCAGACGGAAGTGCAAGGATGGGGGCGGAGGTAAGCCTATCCTTCAGCTCTTGGAACGCTGCTTCACATTGGGGAGTCCATTCAAATGGCACACCTTTCTTCGTCAAAGAAGTAAGAGGAAGGGCAATCTTGGAGAATCCTTTCACGAACTTGCGGTAGTACCCAGCAAGTCCAAGGAAGCTTCATATATCGGCCGCCGACTTCAAGGGCGACCACTCCTTCACGGCTCGCACCTTTGCTGTATCCACTTCTAATCCTGCTCCACTGATCACATGCCCCAAGAAAGCAACCTCCTTAAGCCAGAATTCACACTTACTAAACTTGGCGTACAAGGCGTGCTCCTTTAATTTATTCAACACCAAGGTTAGATGCTCGACATGCTCCTCCTCCGTCTTTGAGTAGGCCAAGATGTCGTCGATAAAAACAATGACGAAGATGTCCAAATACGGTTCAAACACCTTGTTCATCAGGCTCATGATGGCCGAAGGGGCATTCGTGAGCCCAAACGGCATTACCGTGAACTCATACAAACCATATCTTGAACTGAAGGCCATTTTCTGGATGTCTCATTCTCGAATCCTCAACTGATAGTATCCAGAGCGCAAATCCAGTTTGGAAAACCAATGTGCTCCCATTAGTTGATCGAACAACTCGTCGATCTGAGGTAGTGGATAAGTGTTCCGCACCGTCAACCGATTGAGTTCCCGGTAATCTATACATAACCGCAGGGTTCCATCCTTCTTTTTCACGAACAGTACGGGAGCTCCCCAGGGTGATGAACTGGGGCGAACGAACCCTGACTCCACCAGTTCTTGCAATTAAACTCTAAACTCCGCGAGTTCCTTCGGAGCCATTTGGTATGGAGCCTTTGATACAGGCTTGGCACCTGGTACTAGATTAATCTGGAAGTCAACCTCTCTATGCGGGGGCAATCCTGGCAGCTTCTCAGGAAATACCTCGGGAAAATCCCGCACTACCCGTACATCCTTCACTTTCAATGCTTCTTCCTTCAACTCGAACCAGATCATGAAGACCTCGTCCCCCTTCATATGGGCTTTTACAGCCTGAACAGAAGATAATATCATACGCGGCGCGAAGCCAATACCTTGGAAGATGATGTTGGAGTCTCCATGTCTCAAATAGATTCGCTTTTCTACGCAGTCGATCCTCGCGAAGTGCCAGTCCAGCCATGCAATGCCCAAAATGATGTCTAACTCCGGCATTCTCAGGACCGTGGCAGGCGTATCAAATTCCTTCCCATCAATAAATAACTCCAACTCGCACTTGGCAGTTGCGACCATCTCCGAGACGTCTGGAAGGCGTACTCATCGGGCTATGCCAGTAAAGTACTGTACACCCTCCACGTCCTTCATGAAGTCCTCGGACACAAAGTAGTGTGAGGCACCGGTATCGAACAGCGCGTAGGCCGTCTTCCCTCCAATTATCACGATGCCTAAGTACCAATAACCAAAACTTATTGCTAGGTGTCTAGTAAGTCTTAATCAATTTAAGTTAGACCATGAAAATTCGTTAATTAATTAAATCATACATGCAATCACATCTTGGGGATTCCGTTCCTGCGCCTTATCAAGCGCGTACACCTGATCCCTAGCAGGGCCGGGGTTACCTCCTCGCAGTCCTCGTCCCCGACCACGTATGTGACCCCGCCCTCGAGGAGCTGCTGGCGGAAGAGCGGGAGGGAAGTTCCCAAATAGCTGCGGGCAGAAACGTCAGATGTGGCCCGGCTGGTTGCATTCGAAGCACACCAGCCCACGACGCCCTTTAGGTTGTTGAAATTGCTGAGGTTGTGGTGGTGGAGGCAATGCAGGCGGCTGCGGAACCAGATGCTCCACCCTATAGTTTCGGTGGACACGCCCTCCACCTCTTTGATATCCTCTTCCTCCTCTGAAGTCCCGCCTCATTCTATTGCTTGGGCCGGCTTCCATCACGTCCTCCGCAGGCCTCTTACTACATCCCAACTGGTCCGCCTCCAATCTTTTCGCCATATCAATGATCTCAGCCAAGCTACCATCCGCCATAAACAAAAGGGATTGCCTTAGGGGATCGCAGCCCTTTGTATAAGCGCTTGGCATAACCTCTTTCATCCAACTCGTAAGAATCCGCAAACCTTACGAGATGTTGGAATTCCTGCTGGTATTTCGTAACTGACTTTGATCCCTGCTTTAGTAGAAGGAACCTCTGCTCAAGCTCATCTCGGGCCGATGTAGGGATAAAGTGCTCCAAGAAAACACCCGAGAATTCACTCCAACTTATCTCTGTGTAGACCCGACCTTGGAAGGTAGAGCCCATGAGGGACTTCCACCACCTCTTAGCATGTAAGCCCAAGACGGACACTACCAATGTCACTGCCATGTTGGCCGGGCAACGGATACCGGGCAACAACTCCTGTACCGTATCTAGCCATTCCTCTGTACGTATGGCTGACTCCGTCCCAAGGTAGGCGGGAGGGGAGAGAGCCCGAAAGGTGCTCAGCCAGTTGGAGCTCAAGGCATGTTGTTGCACCGGGGGCTGCTGCGCCCTAAAAGCATCGAGGATGGCAGTGAGCGTCTGCCCCAACTCAGATTGTTGGAACTGAGTGGGAGTGGGTATGGAGGGCGCAGGAGTGCCTCCCATCTGCTCAACGAGCACTGGAATCTACACATAAAACGCAAACGTATGGTCAGGTTGGCTAATCTTAGGGTCAAAGTTGGACATACTTAGCGTGAATTACATATGGGCACACCACTACTTCTGCTAAGTCAGGTTGTCCCCAAACTGACTAATCAAACGGGTGTGGCACCATTGTTTAATGACTTCTTTAGTTGAGGATCATGGCAAACTGATACCATTTGTAAGACCCCCCTCCTGGATCCCAAAATACGGCACAAATGGGGAGTCTTATGCCCGAAACAGCCGTCTTGCGGTAGCATTAGCACACGGGCTAACCTGTACCACAAGTCGTCTATTTTGCCGGCTCCGACAATATCAATATAACATGTCAACCCAACCAAAAGATAAGCAAGAGAAGAAGTACAAGCAGGTGGCAATAGTGTTAGAGTAACAGTAACATAATCTACTAGACATTTAAGAGCTACAACAAACTAACATGTATAAGTAACAGCAGGAAAGTAACTTAACTTATAAGAATGTTCATACAAACTTATAAGTTAAGGATCGAGTTACATAAAGGTAACTCATCGTATAAGAGTGCCCATACAAACGTATACGATGAGGATCTGGTTGTGCAATGTTATGAAATGTTATGTATGTTATGTAATGACTCACCCATGCTCACACACATGTAACTGCCATGTCGACACATACTATAGTTCCCACTTTTCGAGCAGGTAGCTAACCTCTCAGGCACCAGCCGTCGTGGCCAGGCGGTGATAGTAGAACGGGCACTTCTACTACTAGGCGGGTATCCACACTACTTCACCTAGGCCTCCGTACTCCTCAACGCTAAGAACACAACAGCGGAGCCATGCGTACTATGGTCCAGCGGGGTCTTGGGTAGATGTGCACCAAGAACATAGCCCGAACTGGCCTTGTGTGACCCGAAAGGGGCCTCAGAAGTAAGCATGAGGACATAGCCCAACCCTTCACTTGGCATAGAAGGGGCCCTGGGACGTGAACACCGAGGACACAGCCCAACCGCCCAAAGTCTAACTGTCAACTCCCGTTGGTGTGACGACCGGCGAGCCTGTGGATCTGTCACACTATCCTTAACCCAGGATTACGACACCGCATGTCGACTCACACCGCATGCAAATGCCTCATCGCCATAACATGGAAGGGGCCTCAGAAGTAAGCACGAGGACACAGCCCAACCATCCATCCATACCTTGTCTCAACACAAACAAAACAAGTGACGGTCAACACCGCACTTACATCCTCTCACAATACTACACGTAGGGAGACGACGCTCTATGTATTCGACTACTAAACTCATTCTATTAATCAAACATACTCATGGCCATAATTTATTCTTCTACATGACTTTCCAAATGATGACAACATAATATAAACATGATGCGCATATAAAGATCTATCAATCTTTCCAAAAGTAACAACTTATTATAAACATAATGCGCGTATGAAGATCCATCAATCTTTCCAAAGGATAACAACATATTATAAACATGATGCGCATAAATAACCATCTATCAATTTCTATCAAGTCAATTCGTTTAAGTAAGTTTGCTTCACAATTGGATTATATGAAATATGATTAATAAACTTCATCAATCATGTAATAAAAATGATTAATCATAAAAGAGTTCATCCAAGCCAAGTAACTTGCAATATTAATTCCACTGAATTCAAATCCATTTTATATAAGCCCAGAATTTAGGTGCAGAGTAAATCTGGGCAGCAACTTCGACCGGAGATTCTTGAAGCTACAGCAATCCGGTGAAGACGTGTAACACCTCGATGGAAAGGCCTTTCCATGGGATACAACTTTCATATTCATACCTCAACCCAGATTTGAGTGTATCCTATTAGAAACCAGCCTAGAGGTCCACTGCGTACAGAACACAATTTCTGCATGCAGGATTTATTGAACACCATTTTCGTTCAGACTTTCCAGTGGCTACAGATGTCGCCTGAAGTCGTGCAGCCACTCGTTGGAAAGATGTTTTCAAGGGCTTCAACTTTAGTGTTTAGTCGAAAGCCCATATCTGAACATATACTTCATGAAAATGGCCTAGAAGATCGTTGCGCGCAGAATACAGATTCAGCATGCATCTTGAGGCGGAACGAACGACATCAGTTCATCTTCCTCCTCAAGTCGATCCTCTAAAATCTCCTCCAAAAATTTCCTCCACCCTTATTCACCCTCATGAGGCCTTTACTCTTCACGAAATCGTCCCCCATCTCCACATAGAAGATCGGAGAGGTTGAAGACACCACTAACCAAGGGCACAAGCCCTAGATCGGCCTCATCCTAGAGAGAAACATCTTCTCACAAGTCAAGACTCCACCGAGTCGACATCTCGCATATATATCTACAGATCTAGCACCAAGGGAGAGGGTAGGAAACTCACCTCATTTCCGGCGTTTGCACTATTTCCGGCCATGGATCGTGTAACTCTTCTTGGCGGCATCTTCTCCCTCACGGCGATAGCGGATCTTCTCCTATACAACTAGATCCAGCAACTTCCTTCTCTCAACAGGAGTTTCTCTCAGAAACAGGGATTAAGTGAGCATGAAAACGGCTAGGGTTTTCTATTCCCCTTATATATGAAAAGTGACACGGGTAGGGACACGCCCGTGTCCTTACCCGGGTCCTGCTTGGGCGAAATGGCAATGACAGTTTCCATGTCGGTTCAATACTTGACACGGGTAGGGACACGCCCGTGTCCCGACCCGTGTCCACATGACACGGCCGTGTTCCCTGGTCTCGTCCTTCTCTGGATAAATTTCGACGAACTCAACTCGACACAACAGCACACGGGTAGGGACACGCCCGTGTCGCTACCCGTGTCATACAATTCATCGATCTCGACACATAGTTCGTCGATCTCGACACGCTCTGTCGAGTGTAACTCGACACACACGGGTAGGGACACGCCCGTGTCACTACCAGTGTCATACGATGTCGACACACCTCGTTGATCTTGACACGCTCTGTCGAGTGTAACTCGATACACATGGGTAGGGACACACTCGTGTCACTACCCGTGTCATACGATGTCGACATACCTCGTCGATCTCGACACGCCTCGTCGAGTTCAACTCAACGCACATGCACACGGGTAGGGATACGCCCATGTCTCTACCCATGTCACTTCACACGGGTAGTTACACGCCCATGTCACTACCCGTGTGTTCTCTGGACATACTCGAGTCATCGACTCGAGAGTCGGCCACTCCCACACGGGTAGGGACACGCCCGTGTCTCTACCCGTGTCCTATGCTTGTCTGATTTCTCCTCCTTTTCACATGTGCTGCCCTATTGTCAGCACTCCGCATGAACCCTAGTCAGCTCTCCTGACTCAAAAACACGCACGAGGGGCCTAGTGCGATTCAGGACATTACAGAGATAACCTCTGCTCATTACAAGATCTGAAAAATTCAACATAGTATCAGAGGAAGGTTGGAGTGGATAAGCAGTGATCATCTAGAAGTTGTTGCTCTTGTGAAGAGGGAATCAGTGTTAGAGCCATAGAAGCAGGATTTGCAAGAGGTCTTTGTATTGATCTCCTAACACAGACTAACTTTAAGGAGTGGAAGCCTTGTATGGAGAGTTATCTTCTTTGTGGGGATCTTTGAGAGATGGTGTGCGGAACAGAAAGGCAAGAGGTTACTGCTGGCAATACTGAAGGGATGAGAGCTTGGAAGGAGACAAATGTGAGAGCGTAGTCTATTCTTAAGCATGTTATCTCATCGGAGCTCTTGGACCACATCAGCGGATGTCGGTCAGCTGTGGAGATTTGGACTTCCCTTGTTTAGTTGTTCAAGGAGGAGGTGAAGGTGGCTGCTGAGGTTGGTCCTTCTACTTCATATCGACAAGAGAGCAGTGGTTCTCCTAGACATGATGGGAAGAGGAAGGAAGGACTAAGGTGCTATATATGCAAGCAACATGGTCACCTCAGAAAGGAGTGTAAGGTTGTCTTACACTTGGTGAACGTTGATCATACTAGCAGTAAGGAGAAGAATTTGGTTGAGTCATCAACAAGTTCAGATGCTGATCAGATGAAGGCCAGTGATAGTGCAGCTATTTGGCATGAAAGACTGGGACATGCAGGGATGGACAAGCTGAAAGCAATGGCAGTAAGGAGACTCATGAGAGGCTTGCCTAAATTGTCATCCTAGGTCGACGGTCAAGCCTGTGCGGGATTTCAGCACGGTGAAGGTTATCACTTTACGGTTGATAAGGTGCGGTACAAATGTAAATCACCTTTGGAGGATGTTCATTGTGACCTGGTAGGGCCGACCATCACTGTCTGTCTTGGAGGCAGCAGGTACATGCTGATTTTGATTGACGACTATACGAGGTATACTTGGGTATACATCATGAAGGAGAAGTAGAACATATTTCGTTTGTTTGTGGAGTTCAAGAAGCTTGTGGAGGGTCAGCTTGGCCTGCGGATCAAGAATTTGAGAACAGACAACAGAGGAGAGTTTGGCTCAACCGTGTTCTCGAATTTTTGTAGGAAGCATAGGATCCGAATGGAGCTCTCTCGTGGACATACTTCAAAGCAAGGTGGTGTTACAGTTCGGATGATCCATCTGTTGACGGAGACTTGAAAGTGTTGGCTTCAGTGTAAAGGCATTCCTAAGGCCTTTTGGGCGGAAGGGATGACCTGTGCGACACATGTCATCAATCGAACGCATCTTAGTCTGATCAATGCAAAGACTCCGGTTAAGCTGATGTTCGGGGTGAATCCCAGTGTGAAGCACCTACGAGTGTTTGGTTCTATCTGCTACATACACACTCTTGATGCTCTCAAGATGAAGCTAGTCTTTGTTGGGTATGATGAGCAGAAGATGAGATGGACGTGTATGGATCATGCGACAAATAGGTTCATCGTGTCAAGAGACGTTGTCTTCGATGAACTGACATTGTATTGGGGTAGCTCATGTGTGGAGCTAGAGGAGAGCGGGTCAGATGGTGGGATTAAAGAGGATATTACTAAGGTTCAGTTAGAGCTTCTTGTGTCACCCGGAGCTTCAGGTTGTTCTCGCTCCGGGGCAGAGGCGTCTGGGTCAGGAAGCAGGGGGAGCGATACTCCAGGTGCTTCTTATTCAGGTAGTAAGGGGAGCGATGTTCTAGGCAGTTCTTGTTCGAGAGAGGAGGCTTCTGGTTTAGGTAGCAGTGGGAGCATTGCTCTAGGTTCTTCTGGTTCTAGTGCGGTGGCTTCTTGTTCAGGAAGCAAGGGGAGCATTGTTTCGGTTTTGCCCGAGAACGGAGTTGGTTCGGAATGAGCAGCGGAGGTGGTTAGCCGTGATCAGGGCTTTCGTAGGTCGAAGAGGATCAGCAACCCACCAGCTCGATATTGCGGAGGAAACTCGGTGAGCTTGGTCTCATGTTTCCTTGCAGGCCCCCAAGTCGAGCGAGTACCTTCTAGCTGTGATGACACTACTAGAGTCAAGGAGGTGGATGATGTCAAGGTTGAGGAGGTGACTACTCTCAGAGGTGATGAGGCTTGGGGCATTGTGCCCAAGATTGTTGGTGATACTCCTATGATGCAAACGTGGAGGTCGAGGTTGAAGAAGAAGGCAAAGGGAAGCACGGCTCCTTTTGGGAGATGATGGAGGGATCCCTCATGGTCCAGGATAGGCAAGGCGAGGACTATGTCTTGTACATCTTCTTAATGGCGCTATCAGAGGGACCAGGTGCAAGGTTGCGGGAGCTGCTGGGATTGTTCACCACTTCTCGCTTCAAGGGGGAGTGTTGAAAATAGTGAAGTGAACGCGGGTGATTGGACAACTTGGGCGACCTGTCCGTACAGACTATGCGGACAAGATTGGCAGATTGTCAGGTCAGCAGAGCTATTGCAGACAGCTTGTTCTTTGGCGGCCTGGGCGGTCTGTTTGCGCAGACTACGTGGACAGAAGCCGCGGTCTGTCATGTCGGCTTATGCTCAGCAGGCAGTTAGATCCCAGAAGGTAACCAGGTGGATAGGCGGCTATCTGTAGAGTCCGGTAAGGAGCGGACTGGACTGGAGCTCGGCAGGCCAGCTTGGCAGATGAATTGGTCTAGCTCTGGTGGAGCGGCAAGCGAAATCCACAGAGGTCGCCAGTTCATGCAGACAGGTGCTGGAGTTTGCCGAGGCAGGCGGACTGGATCCAGTGTCCTCCAGTAAGTGATGACTAGCCCTTGTGGCTGGTGGGTTGGACTTGGTTGGTTTTGAACCAAGTCCAGGTTTGGCTCAGTTCGGGGAGATCGCGCAGTTAAGCGTGGACTGCTTCTCAGTTCGCCTAGCTCGGCAGCTGTGTCGTGTGCCTTGGTTGCGAGCTTGGGGAATGCGGACTGGAGTTGCGTCCATAAAGCGTGTGGACTAATGCTGTGTTTGCTGAGTCCGGCAACTGTCTTGGTGGCGTGGTTGCGGGCTCCGGGTATGTGGACTGGAGCTATGTCCGTGGATATGCGGACAAGGTGTTGCTATAGAGTTCAGCTGGCGGTGGTCCTGTCTTGGCCTTTGGCGACAAGGCGGACTGGCGTGTTGTCTAGCCTTGGTGTAGCATAGGCGTAGTGGCTATCCTTCAGAGGTCGCGGCGGACTGCAAGTGTATTTACGGCCTGCAGATACACTTGTTCTTGCTGCGGGAAGAGGCGGTGATCCTATCGGATAGGGCGGTGACCACACTCTTCATTATGCCTATAAATAGGACCCATGTCACCTCAGGAAATGGATGAAAGAATAGTAAGTGAACTCGCGAATAGTGCAGCGAACTCGTTTTTTGTATCCACGCGGGTTGAAGGAGTTGAACGGTTTGTGTTGTGCAGGTTGTGTGGATAGCGTTGGAAAGCCAGGACTTGGCTCTGATTGCGGTCAGGGACAGTGCGGACTCTGCGATTAGCAACAGGCGGTAACCAGCAGGTCGCGGACAACGACCAAGCGGTTTTCTCTTTGACAACTATTTTCACGGTTCAATAATTCATCTGCTTCAGGCGGCCTGTTCAGTTCGGCATCAGCAACTTGTGCGGTCTGGCAGCTAGGCGACCTCGCGGTTAGGCGGCTCGCAGATCGGCGGCTAGAGCTCAGCATTGGAATAACGGGTAGTCCGCGTAACTTGGTTGCGGTCTGGCGACCTGGAGGTCTGTGCGGACTCCATAGTGCAATAGTTGGACCGGCGACTACTTGTCAAGTCCATGCGGTCTGTTTGCCTTGTAATTTTGTTATGTTTTCCCTTTGGTTATTTTGGCGAATCATGTCTCGCCTTGTAAGAAGACTGTTGTTATCAATAAAGACTCTTGTTGCTGCATGTAACATCATATTTCCGACTAGACCCCCAAGAGTGGTTTTGGTCATGGCAAAACCCTAGGAATCCCAAGGGACCAAGTGAACAAGGCCAAGGTGAAAATCACCTTGGTCTGCCTATAGCTCAGCCTTATATCAGCAAGGGGAGGTCTGAACCATCAGATCCCATATGAAGAAATAAACAGCCACACAAATTCCCTAAAAACAGCTCTTCTGGGTCTGACACGCCCGTGTCGGCCCAGACACGCCCGTGTCACCAGGCGTGTCCTCAGCTCGACGATCGTCGAGTTCATTTCGTCAACACAAACCAAACAAGTGACGGTCAACACCGCACTTACATCCTCTCACAATACTACCCGTAGGGAGACGACGCTCTATGTATTTGACTACTAAACTCATTCTATTAATCAAACATACTCATGGCCATAATTTATTCTTCTACATGACTTTCCAAATGATGACAACATAATATAAACATGATGCGCATATAAAGATCTATCAATCTTTCCAAAAGTAACAACTTATTATAAACATAATGCGCGTATGAAGATCCATCAATCTTTCCAAAGGATAACAACATATTATAAACATGATGCGCATAAATAACCATCTATCAATTTCTATCAAGTCAATTCGTTTAAGTAAGTTTGCTTCATAATTGGATTATATGAAATCTGATTAATAAACTTCATCAATCATGTAACAAAAATGATTAATCATAAAAGAGTTCATCCAAGCCAAGTAACTTGCAATATTAATTCCACCGAATTCAAATCCATTTTATATAAGCCCAGAATTTAGGTGCAGAGTAAATCTGAGCAGCAACTTCGACCGGAGATTCCCGAAGCTACAGCAATCCGGTGAAGACGTGTAACACCTCGATGGAAAGGCCTTTCCATGGGATACAACTTTCATATTCAGATCTCAACCCAGATTTGAGTGTATCCTATTAGAAACCAGCCTAGAGGTCCACTGCGTACAGAACACAATTTCTGCATGCAGGATTTATTGAACACCATTTTCGTTCAGACTTTCCAGTGGCTACAGATGTCGCCTGAAGTCGTGCAGCCACTCGTTGGAAAGATGTTTTCAAGGGCTTCAACTTTAGTGTTTAGTCGAAAGCCCATATCTGAACATATACTTCATGAAAATGGCCTAGAAGATCGTTGCGCGCAGAATACAGATTCAGCATGCATCT
The DNA here is from genome assembly GCA_039583875.1 of Platanthera guangdongensis. Classification (NCBI taxonomy): domain Eukaryota; kingdom Viridiplantae; phylum Streptophyta; class Magnoliopsida; order Asparagales; family Orchidaceae; genus Platanthera; species Platanthera guangdongensis. The sequence goes on along the minus strand of CM077153.1, from coordinate 29,524,887 downwards.
TGAGGCGGAACGAACGACATCAGTTCATCTTCCTCCTCAAGTCGATCCTCTAAAATCTCCTCCAGAAATTTCCTCCACCCTTATTCACCCTCATGAGGCCTTTACTCTTCACGAAATCGTCCCCCATCTCCACATAGAAGATCGGAGAGGTTGAAGACACCACTAACCAAGGGCACAAGCCCTAGATCGGCCTCATCCTAGAGAGAAACATCTTCTCACAAGTCAAGACTCCACCGAGTCGACATCTCGCCTATATATCTACAGATCTAGCACCAAGGGAGAGGGTAGGAAACTCACCTCATTTCCGGCATTTCCACTATTTCCGGCCATGGATCGTGTAACTCTTCTTGGCGGCATCTTCTCCCTCACGGCGACAGCGGATCTTCTCCTATACCACTAGATCCAGCAACTTCCTTCTCTCAACAGGAGTTTCTCTCAGAAACAGGGATTAAGTGAGCATGAAAACGGCTAGGGTTTTCTATTCCCCTTATATATGAAAAGTGACACGGGTAGGGACACGCCCGTGTCCTTACCCGGGTCCTGCTTGGGCGAAATGGCAATGACAGTTTCCGTGTCGGTTCAATACTTGACACGGGTAGGGACACGCCCGTGTACCGACCCGTGTCCACATGACACGGCCGTGTTCCCTGGTCGGGTCCTTCTCTGGATACATTTCGACGAACTCAACTCGACACAACAGCACACAGGTAGGGACACGCCCGTGTCGCTACCCGTGTCATACAATTCATCGATCTCGACACGTAGTTCGTCGATCTCGACACGCTCTGTCGAGTGTAACTCGACACACACGGGTAGGGACACGCCCGTGTCGCTACCATTGTCATACGATGTCGACACACCTCGTCGATCTTGACACGCTCTGTCGAGTGTAACTCGATACACATAGGTAGGGACATGCCCGTGTCGCTACCCGTGTCATACGATGTCGACATACCTCGTCGATCTCGACACGCCTCGTCGAGTTCAACTCGACGCACACGCACACGGGTAGGGACATGCCCATGTCTCTACCCATGTCACTTCACACGGGTAGTTACACGCCCATGTCACTACCCGTGTGTTCTCTGGACATACTCGAGTCATCGACTCGAGTGTCGGCCACTCCCACACGGGTAGGGACACGCCCGTGTCTCTACCCGTGTCATATGCTTGTCTGATTTCTCCTCCTTTTCACATGTGCTGCCCTGTTGTCAACACTCCGCATGAACCCTAGTCAGCTCTCCTGACTCAAAAACACACACGAGGGGCCTAGTGCGATTCGGGACATTACAGAGATAACCTCTGCTCATTCCAAGATCTGAAAAATTCAACATAGTATCAGAGGAAGGTTGGAGTGGATAAGCAGTGATCATCTAGAAGTTGTTGCTCTTGTGAAGAGGGAATCAGTGTTAGAGCCATAGAAGCAGGATTTGCAAGAGGTCTTTGTATTGATCTCCTAACACAGACTAACTTTAAGGAGTGGAAGCCTTGTATGGAGAGTTATCTTCTTTGTGGGATCTTTGAGAGATGGTGTGCGGAATAGAAAGGCAAGAGGTTACTGCTGGCAATGCTGAAGGGATGAGAGCTTGGAAGGAGACAAATGTGAGAGCGTAGTCTATTCTTAAGCAGGTTATCTCATCGGAGCTCTTGGACCACATCAGCGGATGTCGGTCAGCTGCGGAGATTTGGACTTCCCTTGTTTAGTTGTTCAAGGAGGACATGAAGGTGGTTGCTGAGGTTGGTCCTTCTACTTCATATCGACAAGAGAGCAGTGGTTCTCCTAGACATGATGGGAAGAGGAAGGAAGGACTAAGGTGCTATATATGCAAGCAACATGGTCACCTCAGAAAGGAGTGTAAGGTTGTCTTACACTCGGTGAACGTTGATCATACTAGCAGTAAGGAGAAGAATTTGGTTGAGTCATCAACAAGTTCAGATGCTGATCAGATGAAGGCCAGTGATAGTGCAGCTATTTGGCATGAAAGACTGAGACATGCAGGGATGGACAAGCTGAAAGCAATGGCGGTAAGGAGACTCATGAGAGGCTTGCCTAAATTATCATCCTAGGTTGACGGTCAAGCCTGTGCGGGATGTCAGCACGGTGAAGCTTATCACTTTACGGTTGATAAGGTGCGGTACAAATGTAAATCACCTTTGGAGGATGTTCATTGTGACCTGGTAGGGCCGACCATCACTATCTGTCTTGGAGGCAGCAGGTACATGCTGATTTTGGTTGACGACTATACGAGGTATACTTGGGTATACATCATGAAGGAGAAGTAGAACATATTTCGTTTGTTTGTGGAGTTCAAGAAGCTTGTGGAGGGTCAGCTTGGCCTGCGGATCAAGAATTTGAGAACAGGCAACAGAGGAGAGTTTGGCTCAACCGTGTTCTCGAATTTTTGCAGGAAGCATAGGATCCGAATGGAGCTCTCTCGTGGACATACTTCAAAGCAAGGTGGTGTTACAGTTTGGATGATCCATCTGTTGACGGAGACTTGAAAGTGTTGGCTTCAGTGTAAAGGCATTCCTAAGGCCTTTTGGGCGGAAGGGATGACCTGTGCGACACATGTCATCAATCGAACGCATCTTAGTCTGATCAATGCAAAGACTCCGGTTAAGCTGATGTTCGGGGTGAATCCCAGTGTGAAGCACCTACGAGTGTTTGGTTCTATCTGCTACACACACGCTCTGGATGCTCTCAAGATGGAGCTAGTCTTTGTTGGGTATGATGAGCAGAAGATGAGATGGAGGTGTATGGATCATGCGACAAATAGGTTCATCGTGTCAATAGATGTTGTCTTCGATGAACTGACATTGTATTGGGGTAGCTCATGTGTGGAGCTAGAGGAGAGCGGGTCAGATGGTGGGATTTAAGAGGATATTACTAAGGTTCAGTTAGAGCTTCCTGTGTCACCAGGAGCTTCAGGTTGTTCTCGCTCCGGGGCAGAGGCGTCTGGGTCAGGAAGCAGGGGGAGCGATACTCCAGGTGCTTCTTATTCAGGTAGTAAGGGGAGCGATGTTCTAGGCAGTTCTTGTTCAAGAGAGGAGGCTTCTGGTTTAGGTAGCAGGGGGAGCATTGCTCTAGGTGCTTCTGGTTCTAGTGCGGTGGCTTCTTGTTCAGGAAGCAAGGGGAGCATTGTTTCGGTTTTGCCCGAGAACGGAGTTGGTTCGGAATGAGCAGCGGAGGTGGTTAGCCGTGATCAGGGCTTTCGGAGGTCGAAGAGGATCAGCAACCCACCAGCTCGATATTGCGGAGGAAACTCGGTGAGCTTGGTCTCATGTTTCCTTGCAGGCCCCCAAGTCGAGCGAGTACCTTCTAGCTGTGATGACACTACTAGAGTCAAGGAGGTGGATGACGTCAAGGTTGAGGAGGTGACTACTCTCAGAGGTGATGAGGCTTGGGGCATTGTGCCCAAGATTGTTGGTGATACTCCTATGATGCAAACGTGGAGGTCGAGGTTGAAGAAGAAGGCAAAGGGAAGCACGACTCCTTTTGGGAGATGATGGAGGGATCCATCATGGTCCAGGATAGGCAAGGCGAGGACTATGTCTTGTACATCTTCTTAATGGCGCTATCAGAGGGACCAGGTGCAAGGTTGCGGGAGCTGCTGGGATTGTTCACCACTTCTCGCTTCAAGGAGGAGTGTTGAAAATGGTGAAGTGAACGCGGGTGATTGGACAACTTGGGCGACCTGTCCGTACGGACTATGCGGACAGGATTGGCAGATTGTCAGGTCAGCAAAGCTATTGCAGACAGCTTGTTCTTTGGCGGCCTGGGCAGTCTGTTTGTGCAGACTACGTGGACAGAAGCCGCGGTCTGTCAGGTCGGCTTATGCTCAGCAGGCAGTTAGATCCCAGAAGGTAACAGAGTGGATAGACGGCTATCTGTAGAGTGCGGCAAGGAGCGGACTGGACTGGAGCTCAGCAGGCCAGCTTGGCAGATGAATTGGTCTAGCTCTGGTGGAGCGGCAAGCGAAATCCACAGAGGTCGCCAGTTCGTGCAGACAGGTGCTGGAGTTTGCCGAGGTAGGCGAACTGGATCCAGTGTCCGCCAGTAAGTGCTGACTAGCCCTTGTGGCTGGTGGGTTGGACTTGGTTGGTTTTGAACCAAGTCCAGGTTTGGCTCAGTTCGGGGAGATCGCGCAGTTAAGTGTGGACTGCTTCTCAGTCCGCCTAGCTCGGCAGCTGTGTCGTGTGCCTTGGTTGCGAGCTTGGGGAATGCGGACTGGAGTTGCGTCCATAAAGCATGTGGACTGATGATGTGTTCGCTGAGTCCGGCAACTGTCTTGGTGGCGTGGTTGCGGGCTCCGGGTATGTGGACTGGAGCTGTGTCCGTGGATATGCGGACAAGGTGTTGCTATATAGTTCAGCTGGCGGTGGTCCTGTCTTGGCCTTTGGCGAAAAGGAGGACTGGCGTGTTGTCCGACCTTGGGGTAGCATAGGCGTAGTGGCTATCCTTCAGAGGTCGCGGCGGACTGCAAGTGTATTCACGGCCTGCAGATACACTTGTTCTTGCTGCGGGATGAGGCGGTGATCCTATCGGCTAGGGAGGTGACCACACTCTTCATTATGCCTATAAATAGGACCCATGTCACCTCAGGAAATGGACGAAAGAATAGTAAGTGAACTCGCGAATAATGCAGCGAACTCGTTTTTTGTATCCACGCGGGTTGAAGGAGTTGAACGGTTTGTGCTGTGCAGGTTGTGTGGATAGCGTTGGAAAGCCAGGACTTGGCTCTGATTGCGGTCAGGGACAGTGCGGACTCTGCGATTAGCAACATGCGGTAAACAGCAGGTCGCGGACAACGACCAAGCGGTTTTCTCTTTGACAACTATTTTCACGATTCAATAATTCATCTGCTTCAGGCGGCCTGTTCAGTTCGGCATCAGCAACTCGACCTCACGGTTAGGCGGCTCGCAGATCGGCAGCTAGAGCTCAGCATTGGAATAACGAGTAGTCCGCGTAACTTGGTTGCGGTCTGGCGACCTGGAGGTTTGTGCGGACTCCATAGTGCAATAGTAGGACCGGCGACTACTTGTCAAGTCCATGCGGTCTGTTTGCCTTGTAATTTTTTTATGTTTTCCCTTTGGTTATTTTGGCGAATCATGTCTCACCTTGTAAGAATACTATTGTTATCAATAAAGACTCTTGTTGCTGCATGTAACATCATATTTCCGACTAGACCCCCAAGAGTGGTTTTGGTCATGGCAAAACCCTAGGAATCCCAAGGGACCAAGTGAACAAGGCCAAGGTGAAAATCACCTTGGTCTGCCTATAGCTCAGCCTTATATCAGCAAGGGGAGGTCTGAACCATCAGATCCCATAGGAAGAAATAAACAGCCACACAAATTCCCTAAAAACAGCTCTTCCGGGTCTGACACGCCCGTGTTGGCCCAGACACGCCCGTGTCACCAGTCGTGTCCTCAGCTCGACGATCGTCGAGTTCATTTCGTCCACCAGAGGGGATCACGCCCACCCGACATGCCCGTGTCGGATGATACACTCCTGTGTCTCCAGGCGTGTCCTCAGCTCGACGATCGTCGAGTTCATTTCGTCGAACAGGGGGGAACACGCCCCCGACACGCCTGTGTTGTCAGGCGTGTCGTCAGCCCGACGATCGTTGAGCTCATTTCGTCGAGCTCATTTCGTCGAACAGAAGGGGGCATGCCCGTGTCGGATGATACATGCCTGTGACACAGCAGTGTCACCCAAAATTCGGCCATGGTGAGTAGGAGAGAGAAAGCTTCATTTTTCCCCCAATGTGGAGGAGAGAGAAAGTGGACATTCATGGCCATTAAGGTGATACACCCCTCGGTATCCCTCCATTATGCTACCATTCATCTTCCCTGATGAATTAGAGGGGATTCCAGCAGTTTCCAGAGGCATTTAATGAAGGGGGGATGCATAGGGTCGGCCATGGGAGGGGAGGTGAAGAGGTCAACCATGGCCAAGAGAATTAAAACCCCCACACCCCCCAACCGACCCATCCATCATCTTTAGCGACCTCTAAGGAGTGGAATTTCCCATTTTCCCGAACACTTAGAGCTCTCGGAGGAGGAAAAGCCATGACACCAAAAGCTTTGAGGAGGAGCAATGGCGGCCGGCAACTGGAGTAAGGAAACGCTCCAAATGAGGTCCAATCCTCTCCCTCTCTATCTGTGCTAGATCTAGATCGGTTTAGGTAGAGAAATTGGGCTCAATTGAGCCCGATTGGGAGCTTGCATTTTCGACTTTTTCATGGAAAATGGTGGTGTTGAGTTCGCCGAAAACCGCCGCCTCCGGCGGCATGATCGCCGGCACTTAATATTATTGATTCCTACCCTTGAACAATCCTCTCTTTTATTTCAGTGTGGCTCCCCTAAGTGTGTTCAAGTTCTCCGAGCTAGCCTATTTTAATTTTATGTATTATATGTAGATCGTGCTAAGTTACATGATGCTCCCACTAAGGGGTACTCCATTTACTCATCCAATAGAACTTAAATAAGTACTGGGAGTCTACCATGACCTATTTAGACTAACTCCAGAGTTTCATAATCTTCCTAATTAATTGGGCATTCATTCTAATTACCCTAAGACTCTGGATGCCCTACTTTGAACATGAAATGCACTTTTAAATCAGTATCTTATCACCACAAAACTATGATAAATACTAGATAACATTTGTACTACAAATCCAAGGTTTAAGAATTTTCAGAATTGTTTAGGCCCCAAATCCATAATTTAGAACATAAAGTCGATATTACCATTTTAAGAAGCAAAGGCCAGCAATATTGTTCTAAAAATTATGATAAAAATTCAGTAAGACCATCATGGCCTAAAAACACCCGAGAGATACTCTCCCATTTTTTCCAGTGAACAGTAACCCTTAATCTAATTTAATTCAATAATTCCATAACCATTGGTTATTGAAGCAAGTACTGTAAAAATTCAACTAATAATTATAACAAAATTCCAGGAGATAGATGATGATTTAAAACTAACCTTAATCAAGTTTTACACTTTTTCCAATAAATGAGGGGCATTGAATCTAATTAAAAGTAATCTCCCAAATTTATAACCTTGTGAAGCAAGTACTGTTTCTAATTACCTAAAAATTATGCGAAAATTCCAAAGCCTACATATTAACATAGAACACTTCCTGACGAAGTTTCATTATTTTCATAGCAATATTGGGCTCCAAATCTATTTTTGATCAGAAATTCACAATTCATAATTTATAAAACAAGTACTTAAAATAATCATCTAAAAATTTCAATGAAAATAGAAAGGGGACTAACATGATGCAAAACTTCCAAATACTAAATTTCACAACTTTTCAGTGGACATAAATATCATAGCAAGCAAAATAAACTTAAGGACACAGCTAGGGTTATAAAGGAAGTACTAATTTTATTAGTCCAAAAAATTCCACCAAAATTATTTTAGAGTTCTTCTTATCATAGAAATACCCTGCCCAAGTTTCAAGTTATCATGAGGTGTTTTGATTGCCTAAACCCAAATATTGGGTTTTGTACCCTAAACTAGGGTAGGGATTTGAGGGGGGTTAAAGGCTTCCAAATTCGACAAAACTTCAACCAGAGGACCATAGCCACCCTATGATCCCTTCCACCAAGTCCCAAGTCATTCCAAGGTCATTTGACCCCATGACCTTCAAACCCTAAAAATCTCCACAAAAGGGGCCTACCCTAGGGTTCTAGGGCTACCCTACCCCAAACAATCCCAAATCTCATTGAAGGGTGTTACATGCCATATAAAATCAGTGGCCAAAATATCAGCCTCTGTTGAGATGTTTTGACCAACCAAACATCAGAAATAGCTCTTGACCTAAATAACTCTATATGTGTATACCTAGGGTTGGATCAATACCTAACCAAAACATCTCCAAATGAGGTGAAATTTTTAACAGAGCCTTAGCATGCCCTCTAAGACCACCAAACCAAATTTGGGGGAGTTTTGAGATGTTTAGGACACCTAATTAATTTATTCATGGATTATTAACTTTTTCTAAAAACTATAGAAAAATATTCTCCAAAAATTCTGATTTTTGGAAAAGTCCTAGATATAGCTAATAATAGCCAATACCCCAAATTTCAGGTCTTTTGGAGGTCTGGTTTAGAGTGGGCATACAATCAAATGTCTGGTCATGCCTATGTATAGGTTGCACCAAAACGAGTGTTGTGATCACACCAGGTTTTCAAATTGGTTCAAATAAATTTTAAAATAAACTAGACTTCAAGCACTACAAATATTATGTTGTCCACCTTTACAGTAGAGGCATAGAGGTATTTTTAATAATTAAAACCATCTACAGCTAATAATTCCCAGAAAATTGAATAACATTGATATCATATAAAATTTCTTGATCAAAACGGACGGCATCCGCTCATCCTCAACCTCCAGCCAATGGCCGTGATTGGCCCGACCTGGAGCCTCTTCCAGTCCACTTTCCGGCCACCCCAACCACCTCCCTGGCCAACCACCACCACCTTCGTTGAGGTGGTGGCTAGCGTTTGGCGGCGACCATGCCGCCGGAGGCGGCGGTTTCCGGCGAACTCAACACCACCATTTTCCATGAAAAATCCGAAAATGCAAGCTCCCAATCGGGCTCAATTGAGCCCGATTTCTCTACCTAAACCGATTTAGATCTAGCACAGACAGAGAGGGAGATGATTGGACCTCATTTGGAGCGTTTCCTTGCTCCAGTCGTCGGCCGCCATTACTACTCCTCAAAGCTTTCGGTGCCATCGCTTTTCCTCCTCCGAGAGCTCTAAGTGTTTGGGAAAATGGGAAATTCCACTCCTCAGAGGTCGCTAAAGATGATGGAGGGGTCGGTTGGGGGGTGTGGGGGCTTCAATTCTCTTGGCCATGGTTGACCTCTTCACCTCCCCTCCCATGGCCGACCCCATGCATCCCCCCTTCATTAAATGCCTCTGGAAACTGCTGGAATCCCCTCTAATTCATCAGGGAAGATGAATGGGAGCATAATGGAGGGATACCGAGGGGTATATCACCTTAATGGCCATGAATGACCACTTTCTCTCTCCTCCACATTGGGGGAAAATGAAGCTTTCTTTCTCATACTCACCATGGCCGAATTTTGGGTGACACGGCTGTGTCACAGGCGTGTATCATCCGACACGGGCATGTCGGGTGGGCGTGTTCCCTTCTGTTCGACGAAATGAGCTCGACGATCGTCGGGCTGATGACACGTCTGGCGACACGGGCGTGTCGGGGGCTTGTTCCCCCCTGTTCGACGAAATGAACTCGACGATCGTCGAGCTGAGGACACGCCTGGCGACACGGGCGTGTATCATCCGACACAGGTGTGTCGGGTGGGCTTGATCCCCTCTGGTCGACGAAATGAACTCGACGATCGTCGAGATGAGGACACGCCTGGCGACACGGGCGTGTCTGGGCCGACATGGGCGTGTCAGACCCGGAAGAGCTGTTTTCAGGGAATTTGTGTGGCTGTTTATTTCTTCCTATGGGATCTGATGGTTCAGACCTCCCCTTGCTGATATAAGGTTGAGCTATAGGCAGACCAAGGTGATTTTCACCTTGGCCTTGTTCACTTGGTCCCTTGGGCTTCCTAGGGTTTTGTCATGACCAAAACCACTCTTGGGGGTTTAGTCGGAAATGGGATGTTACACTGCATGTGTCTAACGTGCTAGTTGAGATAACCCCTGCTCATTGCCAGATCCGAAAAATTCAACAATTCTATGGTCGTGATCAGCTCATAACTAGCCCTCGTTTATCTCGTATGCGTATTTCGTTGAAGGCACTATATCATGTGGTGGAGCAAAGTGGTTCATGCCCTAAGAGGAGCTAAAAGAAAAAGAAAGCACCGTATATCATGTTTTCCTACTATGTTTCATGTATTAGGTCTGTCATTTGTGTGCCCTAAACTTTATTATGAGATGTATTTCTCTTTTATTTTATGGACTTTGTATGGTGACTTGTAACAACCATAAGACCTAGTGCCATATTTATTTTAGAGTTAGTTGTGAGACATTCTTACTTGGGTAAAAAAGTTCCATCATATTCTATAGTTGGTATTAGACTTTATGTTAGATGAGTTTTATTTTGTATACCATGTCAAAATATTCAGCTTGTGAAGTTTGCATGTTGGGGGGGGGCATGGAACCCACTGGCTTTTTCTCGACTATTGTGTCTCTTGTTGCGAGCCAAGGGTCACACACTCTTTGGCCGCACACCCCTTGGAGCGCGGTCATGGTCTCGCCCCAGCCTGCGCACATCCCTTTGCCACATGACCACGCGTTCATAGCGCTCATAACACCTTCACGCTTACTATGCGTTCAAAAAGCATCTAAGCGCACACTACAATTTTTCATTTTACCTCTTTCGTCCGCAAGGATTGCAGGACATTTCTTGGTTCGGAATTTACAGTTTGCGGTGCGTAATTCGCAGTTTGCAACTCACATTTTACAGTTTGCAATTTGTATTTTGCAACTCACAGTTCGTAGCTCGTATTTTGTTACCAACACCACCACCAATCATGCACGAGGAACTTGATTCGTCTGTCCGGTTGTTATGATGGTTACAACAGCGCAATTGTTAGACCGCACTTTCCGAAAACTATAAAAGGTGCCCAGAGAATCATTTCAAAAGATGTTGCATTTAGCGTCTGAGACAGCTCATTCGAGGATCTTTCCGAGTTCTCTCTCGGTGTTCGAAGATCCCTTTGAAGATCTCTTTCGACCTTTAAATATCTTCCTCCCATTCGAAGACCTCGTTCAAAGGCAACTTGAAGATTTCACCTTTGCATTTCGTAGAATTTCATTGTAACAAGCGGTGACCAATCACCCGGCCTCGAGAACTCGACGACTTGTAACACTCGAAGAATTAGTGAAGTTTAGTCGACACTGTTGCAATATGGAAGTCGGGCGGTCTGTTGCTGTTCGGAGACCGGGCGGTCTGGTGGTTTTTCCTAGCCGGTCTGTCTGCCGAGCTGTTGTTGTTTGGTATTCCAGCGGTCAGGCGGCTTGTCTCAGACGACTTGAAGACCGGGCGGTCTAGAGGTCTCCTATGGCGGCTTGCTCTCTTCTCCTGTTGGTTGTCGGTCGGTTAGCTGGCTTGTCTAACCGCACGACCTGTCCGGTTTGTCTTTTTGTAAAGCCGCATATCCTTGTAAATTTTTAATCTCACATTGTTTAATTGTAATCTCTATCATCTCCTCCATTCTATAAAAGGGAGGATATACCATTGTAATTGATACCCCTTTTGGATAATAAAATTTACATTACTCCAAATTTTCGGTCTGTTTTTTCTTGTTCGCACGTGGTATCAGAGCACTCGGTCCTTTCCTCCTGACTGAGCCCTCTATGCACGTGCGGCTTGTTTCTTCTTTCCGCGACCTGTTTTTGCGGCTTGTTTCCTTTTCTGACCGTTTCCCTGTTCACGTGGCTTGATTTCTCTTCTGACCTTTTCCCTGTTCGCGCGATTTGCTTCTCCCTGTTTGCGGCCTCTTCTAACCATTTGTGTTTGCGGCCTCTTGCTTCATCTTTTTCTAGCCGCTCTTCTTCTTTGTCGTCGTGACCTGTCCTTAAGTCGCCGTGACCTTTTATAGCCGCTCTCCTCTTCTAGGTCGTCGTGACCTGTACTCAAGTCATCGCTACCTATTCCAGCCAATCTCCTCTTCTTTGTCGCCGCGACCTGTACTTAAGTCGTTGCGACCTTGCTAGCGACTTCTCCCTCTTGCCGCGGCTTATTTCTCTCGCTGCTTTCATCTATGGCCACCTCCGATATCTCCACCACCACTACTCTCGTTACCACTCATCCTCCTCCTCCCACTCCTTCTGGTAATCTTGGCACTGCTTCCAAGCTTGTTGGTCTCAACTATCCAGATTGAAGTGTCTCCTTCACTTTCCTCCTCCTCTCTCAACGCAAACGTCATCATGTCACTGATGACCCTCCTCCATATGATTCCCCTCTTTTCTACGACTGGGATGCCAGCGATGCTCTTGTCCGCACATGGCTGGCTAATAGCCTTTCTGATGAATGCCTCCCTATCATCCGTCATGATGAAACCATCAAGGCCGCTTGGCTACATCTTGCCGCTCTCTACTCCAAGGGGGCTCAGACGTCTCGCATCTATACTTTATATGCGGACCTCTTTGCCCGCCCCTCCATGTCTCCAGCGGCTGCTTACCAGCAAGTTCAGGCTCTCGGAGCCGAAATTCTCCAAAATCGCCCCTTCTCTGCTGATCTCGCTGAGCAACACAAGCACTTCCTGAAGCTTCTGGTGGTGTATTATCTTATTCGCCTTCCAGAGTCATATGACATGATCCATCAATAGATCCTTGGTGAAGCGGAGTCTCCCACCTTGGATGTCAACCCTGCCCGCATCGCCGCAGTTACTTCTTTGCTCCAACGTCCGTTGTTGTCCTCCCCTCCTCCATCAGACAACTTCGCTCACCATACTCAACGTAGTGGCTCTGGTGGCCGCCCCCTCCCCTCCAGTGAACGTGGTGCTTCCCACTTTATTTGCTCTCACTGTGGACGCACCGGCCACACGGTTGATCGCTATTGGTAGAAGCATCCTCATCTTCGACCATCTAGTGACACCTCCTCTTCCTCTTCGAAGCCGTCCGCCGCTATGGTCACGTCTTCAAGTAGTGCCCATGTCGCTACTCAAGGTAAATGGCTGATCGACTCTAGCGCTACAAATCATATGACCAGCAATCCGCATTGTTTTTCTCTCCTACAACAGTATGATCGGTTACCCCCGGTCCTTTTTGCGGACGGCTCTCCCTCACCGGTCAATAGAACGGGGGTTGTTCAAGTAACTTTGTCTCTTCGCTTGGCGGATACCCTCTATGTGCCCAAGTTCCCTTGCAAACAGCTACAATGCTCTATCTGTTACTTATCTTTGCAAACAGCTATAATGCTCTATCACATTCACGTCTACTACTTGTTCTTTCTAGGATCCGGGCACCAAGCGGACGATTGCTACTAGGACTGAGAGTGGCAGTCTTTACTTCCTCGACAACATTTTTGCACTCTTCGCCTTCTCCGCATCTTCTACTGATCTTCTCTAGTGGCACCTTCGTCTTGGTCATGCTCCTCCCCGTCTTCTTTGTCAGCTTCTACCACATCTTCCTTTGCAAGGCCCACCGCTCAACTGTGAAGTATGTCAACTTGGCAAGCATCACCGCTCTTCTTTCCCACCAAAGCAAGGTCGTGGATCTTCCCGGCCGTTTGAACTTATCCACTCCGACATCTGGGGTCCTTCTCCTACCTTCACCATTGGTCGGGGTAGTTCATACTTTGTAACATTTATTGATGATTTCTCTAGATGTACATGGTTGTATCTTTTAAAAGATCGCTCAGAACTTTTTTCTTTATGGACATCTTTCTATCATATGGTTAAAAATCAATTTGATATGTCTATTAAAATTTTTCGTTCTGACAACGGTAAGGAATATCTTAGCAATGCATTCACTTCTTTTTGTGTGCAAAATGGTATTATTCATCAAACTACCTGTGTATATACCTCGCAACAAAATGGGGTGGTGGAACATAAGAACCGTCACCTTCTTGATGTCGCCCGCACTCTGATGACACAAATGCACGTTCCTCGCTTCTATTAGGGATATGATATCCTCCTCTCCTGTTACCTCATTAATCGCATTCCATCCACGGTTATCCACGGACAAACTCCATTCTCTCTTCTATATCCTGGCAAGGATGCGTTTCCTCTTCCTCTGCGTATCTTTGGGTGCACGGCCTTTGTGCACAATCCTTCCGCAACGCATGACAAACTTGACTCACGTGCCACCAAATGTATCTTTTTGGGTTACTCAACTACCAAAAAAGGTTACTGTTGTTTTGGTCCAGTTCTGCGGAAATAATACGTCTCCGCGGATGTGACCTTCTTCGAGAATGTCTCTTATTTCTCCTCCGACCCGACTCCACCTCTACCTCCTTCTCCCTCTGTCCCCTCCACCTCGTCTACTCTTGTTGAGATTTTCCCACCATCACCTCCACCGTCTCCTCCTTCCCTCTCTTCCTCATCACCACCGCCATCTCCTTCTTCTTTGTGGCCGTCTCTCTCCTCTCCCGGGCCAGCTCTCTCTGCTACGGATGCTCCGATTACGGAGGAACATGCTGACCTGGATCTTCCCATTGCTCTTCGCAAAGGGGTGCGGACGTGTACCTAGCACCCGCTGGCTGCTGTTGTTTCATATGATCGTCTCACTGCTTCTCGCAGGGCATTTGCATTGGCTATCTCAGCGACTGCCACTCCCCGTACCTACTAGGAGGCTCTCACTATTCCTCATTGGAAGGCTGTCATGGATGAGGAAATTGCTACCCTTACTGAACGGGGCACTTGGACCCTGGTTCCCTCACCTTTGGGCACGGATGTTGTTAGCTGTCGTTGGGTCTTTGTTGTGAAATTCCATCCCGATGGCATCATGGATCATTATAAGGTCCATCTGGTGGCCAAAGGTTTCACTCAGACCAATGGTGTTGATTACTTCGACACCTTCTCTCTCGTTGCTCGTTTCAACACCATTCGGGTCCTTCTCTCTATCGCTATCAACAGGGATTGACCCATTTTGCAGCTGGATGTTAAGAATACTTTCCTCTACGGTGATCTGCAGGAAGATGTTTACGTGGAGCAACCTCCTGGGTATGTTTCTCAGGGGGAGAAACGAGTATGCCGGCTAAAGAAGGCTATCTATGGCCTCAATCAGAGTCCTCGTGCCTGGTTTGACAAGTTCAGTGGCATTGTTGCGGCCATTGGTTTTACAAGAAGCTCAGCCGATCACTCCTTGTTCGTTCGGAAAACCGCCTCTGGTCTGGTAGTTCTTACGGTTTATGTTGATGACATTCTTCTTACTGACGATGACTAGGATGAGATAACGTTGACAAAGAAACACCTCCGTCAACACCTGGTCACAAAAGATATGGGCTCCCCGAAATACTTTCTGGGGATTGAAATCTCTAGGAAGCCAAACTTCATGGTCCTTTCCCAACGGAAGTATGCTCTTGATCTTCTAAAGGAGGCAGGATTGTCTGGTGCTAAACCTGCTCGTTGTCCCATGGCTGCTGGAGAAGACAAAACTTGGACAGATGATTCGCCTATTCTATCTGATCTTACGAGGTACCGGCGTCTGGTGGGCAAGCTCATTTATCTCACGGTAACCAAACCCGACATCTCTTATGTTATTGGCAAGGTGAGCCAGTTCATGCAAGCTCCTAGGGAGTGTCATCTACAATCTGTCATGCGGATATTGGAGTATATTAAAGCAACACCAGGGAAAGGACTCTTTTTTCAGAAGAATGGTCACCTAAGGATTGAAGCGTACTCTGATTCAAGCTATGTTGATAACAAAGAGGACCGCAAGTCGACATCAGATTTCTGCACATTTGTTGGAGGCAATCTTGTGAGTTGGAAGAGCAAGAAACAGTCTGTGGTATCCCGGTCTAGTGCAGAGGCGAAATATCACAGTATGACGTCCACCACATGTGAGTTGAAATGGTTACGGGCTCTCATGCTTGACTTAGGAGAGGTCTACAACTATCCTCTTCCTATATTCTGTGACAACAAGGCCGCGATATACATTTCCAAAAATCCAGTCTTTCATGAGAGAACAAAATACATAGAAGTCGACTGTCATTTTATGCGGGAAGAGATCTTGAAGAAACAGATTTGCACTCCGTTCGTCACTTCCGACAACGAGTTGGCAGACGTATTCACCAAGCCGGTGTACGCTTCCTTTTTCCACATTTGCGACAAGCTGGGCATGATTGATATCTATGCTCCAGCTTGAGGGGGAGTGTTGCAATATGGAAGCCGGGCGGTCTGTTGCTGTTCGGAGATCGGGCTGTCTGGCGGTTTATCCTGGCCGGTCTGTATGTCGGGTTGTTGCTGTTTGGTATCCCAGCGATCAAGCGGCTTTTCTCAGACGACTTGGAGACCGTGCAGTCTAGCGGTCTCCTGTGGCGGCTTGCTCTCTTCTCCTGTTGGTTGTCGGGCGGTTAGCCGGCTTGTCTAACCACACGACCTGTCCGGTTTGTCTTTTTGTAAAGCCGCATATCCTTGTAAATTTTTAGTCTCACATTGCTTAATTGTAATCTCTCTCATCTTCTCCATTCTATAAAAGTGAGGTTATACTATTATAATTGATATCCTTTTTGGATAATAAAATTTGCATTACTCCAAATTTTCGGTCTGTTTTTTCTTGTTCGCACAGACACCGAACCGACAACTTGGTTTTTCACCATTTTCGGGTTCTACATGTTAAAATTTTTTCTTACCTGCTAGCCATTAGTCCCCTCCACTTTGACTGTTTGTGCGTCCGACCGCTCTCAAGTTAAGACTATTCAATTCTATTGGTCAACAAGAGCCTCATGAAAAAATTTTAAGATGGGGAGGTCACAGGACCACTCTTAACCAACCAAGTGAAATAAATCACTAGCAAATAGAAGTAACTAGAACAACATTTGTATTATTTTCTTATTTGCAATGCGAGACATACATTGCGAGACATGATTTCGCAATACACCTGATGGAGAATAAAAATGATAGACAAGTACAAAGAACTGGCGGACTAAAGACTGAGACCGCCTAGCCGCCAGACCGCACCTCTAACCGCGAGGTCGCTCGAACAACTTTATTAGACTGCTGAAGAACTGTCACATGTCCGCCTATCTGGTCGCCTGACCTCAGAGATCACCTAACCACAGAAGTCGTGCAAACAGATTGCTTTAATCGAACTGACAGCCAACTTGCAAGAACTGGGTGAACTGACTTATTGAACTGGAAAAACTGTCAAGGAAGAAGACCGTTTGATGCACAACCCGCGACATACTCCTTAACCGCAAAATGTTGTTTGTTGATACACACTAAGCCTCCACTGACTAATCGTCAGAACTAGTCGCGTAGTTGTCTAGTACAAGCCCTAATTGCCCAGTGCTAGTCGCACAATCTGTAAAAAACAGCAATACAGGTTACTTCTCCTTGTCGTGCGGTTAAAGAAAATCTAACCGTAAGTTTAACACAAGCTATTGTTCTCACACTTCCAGTTAAGAATGACGAGGTCAGGACTCCTATTTATAGGCGGGACATGCATGGGGATACAGACACCGTTAAAGAAGATAAGAAAACCGCCAACAGAAAGGCGAAAAGATAATTCTAACCGAACAAACTATGCATTCTGTCGGAAACCAGACCTCGGTGACGATTAGCAGCACCAAGTAACCTAGCACTGCGGTCTGCCAGAACAAACCGCGAAGACTGCTGATAGCCAAGTCAAGACGTACGGACTGGCGATCTGGTGACCTCACTTCAAATTTTCAACACCTCGAGCGACTCACAACAAGTAGGACGAGTTATATGGTGGTCGAAGACACAAAGCTGGTAGACCCTGCTCTTGAGAAACACAGACGATGACATGAGCATTAATGCACCGGTGACAAGGCGACATAAACATCTTTCAATGTCGCTCAAATCCCATGTGCAATTTTTTCTCACAAGATCAAGTGCGCAATAGACGGAGGTGCGTCCATCGTCAAAAAAAGATTTTGGCCACACGGTGCACTGTCCGATCCATTCTGTCCGCCGTCCGATTATGACAACACACGCCTATTTTTTTCTCCGTTTTTGCTGGGGGTTCCGATCCAAAACCCAACTATCGGCTTTCTACTCGCACCTAGACCTATACGCACGCACCAAGTTAAAAATTTCACCATGCATTATACATGTGGGATTTATGCCTCCACATAACTTCATCGTGCAGTTGAAACTTTTAATCAGAGATAATTAATTTAATAAAGTAATGCAAAACATGATCATATTTATCAAATTAATTGTCACATCTTAAATCAACAGAGAGATGTTGAGTTTTAAAGTGAGAACGGGCGGTCTGTTTCTGCTCTGGAGTTTGTTGATGGGTGTTTTTGACAGATCTACTGTGAGGCTGGTGTGCTTTTGATATTCGGTGTGCTGACTCTAGTTTCTATAAATTGGTGACTGGGCTTCTTCCCTGCTCAAGTGTTTAGATAGCAAGCTTCCTTCGGCTTGTGGTTGAGTTCCCAAGTCTCCAGCGGTTTGCAGCTGAAGTCGTCGGTTGTTTGCAGTTTGAAGGCAGTGGTGCAGCCTGTGACCGGTCTAGAGTCTAGACGCGGTGCGGGTTGTGTCTGTAGTAGTGGTGCGACGTTGTACCTGTGGAGAAGGCGCGGCTTGTGCTTGTGGAGGAGGTGCGGTTTTGTTCAAGTAAAAGTTTGCGGGTTGCTCAAGGGAGGTGTACGGCGGTTGTAAGTCGACGGCCCGTGCAAGTAGAAGTTGGTGTTTGTGGTGTGTGCTCTAGTTGAGCCAACGGGTTGTTTT
>CM077153.1:29445577-29506028 GCA_039583875.1 Platanthera guangdongensis | reverse complement strand
TGCCACTTTTTGTCACTCCCACCTCATTTCACTATTGTTCTCATTGCCAATGGATTCCATTGAGCAATATATTGGTAGAACATCTCTTATGATTCTTGTGCTAGACTTCCACATTTTTTAAGCCTATTGCCGAAGCTATGTACAAGGCTCCCTGTCTGATGTATATATTGAAAATCTTCTTCACTAAGTTCCGATTTTAACTCTTAAGATACCTAAAATATAACCTTTTTGCAAGCTCAATATCTCATGGAGCAGGAGACTGATAAAGTTGGACCGATCTCTCCTACTCTATGGGGACTAGGTGCTTATAAAGCTCATGAACTAATTCCAGAATTCTGTTGGGACGCCTCTTTTACAACCATCACGTTCTTATTCCATATATTCTCCATCTTGGGCCAGAAAACATACGAATTGTCTCTCCAATTTGCACCACACATCCACTGATTATTTCCATATCTCAGGCCTCAAACTTTTTAGAGGCAACCCATCAATCTTCACCTCCTTCAGATGTTTCACTGCTGGCCAAATGGTACTCAAGGGACAAGGTTCTTCTTGCTGAGGATGGTGACAATATGCTCACTGGATGCCCTGGATCCTGTCGTCTCACTGGATGCCTTGGATCCTGTCGTCGCCTTTGCCCCGGCCTCCAACCTTATCCTCTAACTAACACAACTACTGCAGTTCCTGAGATTGTCAACTTTGTACACCCCACAAGCTGTTCATCGATTCGGACGATGATGTCGCAACAACTGATGCCAACTATGTCCCTACCATCACCGGCAGAGAACTCAATCTACCACCTCCTTCCAGTGCCCGATCTCCGACAGCTCCTTCCCCTCCAAAAAATCCCTCCCCCGGCTCCATGATTTTGCCTAGAAATCCACCTTTTTTTTATTATGTAGAGTTGCAAAAATGCAAGGTAAGATTTGCCTACATTCCACCCTTGTGGTGGGACCCTTCCCTGGACCCTCGCTGCATAGGGATGCTTTGTGCACCGGCTGCCCTTTAGAGTAGTTCCCAAGCAAACACAGTCCCTTGAGTTCTCTGATTTTTATCTTCTCAGATCCCTCGGTGTCCCCTATTTCTTGCTATTTGAGTTCTGGAAGTTCTGGAATGAGTTCTTATATTTAGTAGTTGCGCTTTCAATTTCTATTATATTAGTAAGGAGCTTGGTGTAGTCTTGGTTACCTGCAGGGATAAGCTGTATAAACCATAGCTAGTATTTTATATATTAGTATGAGAAATTATTTCTTTTTAGTGGCATTTGGACGCAGGAGTTAAATCCAAAAGCAATCTTCCACTTCTTTTATAGTTAGTTTTACAACCCTGGCCATATGGTGGAATTTATTTGGATCAGCAGCAGCATTTTCTTTGTGATGTTGTTCGCCACTTGCTCAAATAGCCAAGCAAGTCAGTCAGTGGCCATTGTAGATATAAAAGTTTTTATATTCCATCAAATGTTCTCAGTTTCATTACTCTTGTTTTCATTGTTGCATGTTGTGGGAGTTAGATACATTTTATCTTACTTGTAATGTTGAAACTGTTTGAAATGTTAACATGTGATGCCACACGGTCTTCGTTTTTGATTTTAACATGTTGATTGCTGTGTGTTGTCTGTACTGTGATAAAGGGTTCCATATCTTTCTATGTTTATTTAAGTTTATTGTACTTTTGTCTGTACATGGTTTATTAGCATGGCCCAACATGTCAATGTTTGCTTTTTTCCTATCACTGGATTCACAATATTCGTGTTCTTTTTT
This sequence comes from Platanthera guangdongensis, assembly GCA_039583875.1. Classification (NCBI taxonomy): domain Eukaryota; kingdom Viridiplantae; phylum Streptophyta; class Magnoliopsida; order Asparagales; family Orchidaceae; genus Platanthera; species Platanthera guangdongensis. The sequence continues at coordinate 29,504,268 of CM077153.1, read as the reverse complement.
GTAGGTTGCAAGTTGGGGTGGTGATTTATTGGACCGAGGAATTTTGACCCTTTCACTTGCGCCTAGAGATAATCATGAAGCTCAAGTCCAATTCGCTCTTGAACGAGGCATTCCAGCTATTTTAGGGATCATATCTACACAACGCCTTCCCTTTCCTTCCAACTCTTTTGACATGGCTCACTGCTCCAGATGTCTCATCCCGTGGATAGAATTTGGTAAATTTCTATATATTATATTTTAGGTATCATATCTACACAACGCCTTCCCTTTCCTTCCAACTCTTTTGTCATTCATTTATGTTTGGCAAGTGGATTCTTGTCATGAGATATAAATATGATTCCATGAACATGTCCTTCGAAATCCTGTTGGGCTACTTTCTTCATTAAATTGTCACATTTTTCTCATCCTGATCTTTTTTTTAATATGTGGCAGTTTATGTTTTTCTCATCCTGATCTTATTTTAAAATATATTTTGCATCATTTGGGAATAGGCCTCTCAGGCATTATCTGTTTGCATATGTGGGCATGGCATGCTAAGAAATATTAGCTCTATATGTTTTTAAAACAAAATTGAAGAAGTGAAGGATGGTAACTGTCATTCAAACACATAGTTATGTTATTAATTGCTATAAATCTGATAATTTTGGTTGCAGGTGGGCTTTATCTTCTAGAAATACACAGAATTCTCAGGCCCGGTGGATTCTGGGTGCTCTCTGGACCCCCAGTAAATTATCAGAACAGATGGCGAGGTTGGAACACAACAATAGAGGAGCAAAAATCAGATTTTGATAATTTAAAGAAGTTGCTGAAAAGCATGTGCTTTAAAATGTATAGTATGAAGGACGATATTGCCGTGTGGCAGAAGTCCACAGATGATAGCTGCTATGATATGCTAACTCCATCTGCGTATCCTCCTAAATGTGACGACAGTAGGGATCCTGATTCAGCATGGTACATTCCTCTCCGGCCCTGCATAACCACCTCGATCCCCAACTCGAATAAATTGAGCTTGAAATCTACTCCAAAATGGCCAGAGCGTCTAAATACAGCCCCCAACCATGTTTCTGATCTACCAGGTGGAATTAATATATTCAAGCATGATCAATCTAAATGGAAGGTCAGAGTGAAGCACTATCAGAAACTTCTCCCGGCTCTTGGTAGTGATAAAATTAGAAATGTTATGGATATGAACACACTTTATGGCGGATTTGCAGCAGCTCTCATCAAATCGCCTGTATGGGTAATGAATGTTGTGTCATCGTATGGTACGAATTCCCTTGGTGCTATCTATGACAGAGGATTGATTGGTACCTACCATGATTGGTGAGTGATTGTTAGCCATTTAATTGTTTGTATTTTATAAATTTTCCTGTTTTTATGTACAAATCAATAGAACGGATGTTTCTTTCCTAAGAAAACTTATATGAAATACACGACAATGCCCTTTTTAAATGGGTAGTTACTATGATCTCCCATGGGTGTTTGCATAATTACAGAAATTTCCCCTCTATGCATCAAAATTACAAAAATTTCCTCCATAAGTTTGCTTCATTTATAGAACTACCCTCTATTAGAGTTTTGGATGGAAAACCATAAAATTGGCCTCAAAGAATATTGGGAGACATTACATTCTAAAAGCGCAGCTATTAGTTCAGGTTGCCCTTTTTAAAGGGTTAGTTACTATGATCTCCCATGGGTGTTTTCATAATTACAGAAATTTCCCCTCTATGTATCAAAATTACAAAAATCTCCCCCATAAGTTTGCTCCATTTATAGAACTGCCCTCTATTAGAGTTTTGGATGGAAAGCCATAAAATTGACCTCAAAGAATATTGGGAGATATTACATTCTAAAAGCGCAGGTATTAGTTCAAGTTGCTATTGATGTTGATTCTGTTGCAGGGCAACAGCTAAATATGCTGCAGAAGCATAATATGTACTTGTTAAAATTTGCACCTACTGCAAAAAAGCTGTGTTTTTTATATACTCATAAATATGATTCCTGAATGGAAATGTACTTCAATTAACTTTAAACCTGCTTATATCATCTAATTTTTGGCAATATGGTTTTTTGTATATAGGTGTGAGCCTTTCTCAACATACCCTAGAACATATGATCTTTTACATCTCGATGGCTTATTTGCTGCAGAGAGCCACAGGTAAAGTTACTCTCTGAATCTCTTTCTACTTTACTGTTTTGTATTTTACAGATTAAGCATTTGTGAAACATTCAAATTTCTTCGACCTAGGTAGGTAGCATTTTCAATTAGAATTGTAAGATCATTTTAAATGAGGAGAGAGAGTGCGGTGAGAGTTGCAGGTAAAAATGACATCCTAGAATGCACAAATCAATTCTTTAACAATGAGAAGGGAAGAAGAGGCCACAAGAATATGGCATGTGATTAATTCATTAAACTTTCTTGTAGAAAAAATAAAGTGTAATTTAATTCAATTTAAAGTAGAAAATAAGCTTGTTATGGCTCACCGATTTGGATCAGGTGCACTATCCCGAGATGGTAAAGTTGCGTAAGAGATCCTTTTGGCCTTTCTTGGATATAGGGTTTCCAATGGCCTAGGGCGGGGGTGGGAAGGGTACTTTCGGAGAGGAAAATGTGTAAATTTATATAAACGGGAGGTCACAGCACCACTCTCAACCAATCAAGATAAGTAACCACTAAGAAGATGCAAGAATAACACTTTTATTATTTACTGCTTTACAGGGCGAGACATACAAGCGCGAGACATAATTTCACGTTGCTCCCGATGAAGATAAAAAAACAGACAAGTAAACAAAACTGACGAACTGCAAACACAAGCCGCCTATTCGCATCTCTAGCCGCGAGGTCGCACGAACAAGTCCTTATTGACTTTGCTGGAAATCAGACCGTCCAGGTCGCTCGAGCTGACAAGACAAATCCCGCGAACGAACCCTTAGACCACCTGCTTGAGAACTGTCAAGGAGAACTGCTCTGGTCGCCAACCTGCGATATCCCCAGCGATAGCACGTATTGCCAGGCGATAGCCACAATCTGCCAACTGCTTCCGCGACCTCCACACGAAGGCTATCACTGAGCAAAGCGCCGATACTAGTTGCCTAGTCGCCCATTACTAACCGCACAGTTTGCAAAAGCTGATCAAGAGACCTCTGTTGCTCCTTGTCGCGCGGTTAGAAAAAATCAAACCGCAACCTTGCTCCAAGCACTGTTCTCACTGGTCCAGGATCGGTCACAGATGAGGGGTTCAGGCGAGGGGGCGTGGGGGGGGGGGGAATACAGACACCGTCATAAACGATAGGGATACCGCCAGCAGAAAGGCGGTTAGATAACTATAACCGCACAACTATGCGGTCAGCCAGAATCCAAATCGCGCGGACTCCGAGGTTAGCTAAAACTCCAAATCGCGTGGCCTCCGCGATTGGCAAAATCCCAACTGCGCGGCTTCACACTTCAATATTTTCAACACTCCCCCTTGAAGTCGGAAGTAGAATTCAAGCAAGCAATCCATGCATCCGCTCAAACGACCCTTTCGACAATGCCTTCGTGAAGATGTCTGCAACATGTCCTTTCTCTGCACATACTCCACCATCAGAGATCCTTCCAGCACCTTCTCCCGAACAAAGTGATGTCCGATCTCGATGTGCTTCGTCTGCGCATGACACACTAGATTTGTTACCAGCTTCAAAGCACTCTCGTTGTCACCGCGAGCAGAGTAGGAACTCGTACCACCTTATAGATATCTTCCACCAACCTGCGCAACCAGATGGCCTCCCGGGTCGCCAAGGCCGACACTTTGTATTCTGCCTCTGTGGTGGAAATAGACACAAAATCCTGCTTCTTACTGCACCATGAAACTGTCGCTGATCCGCACACGAAGACATACCTAGATGTCGACTTTCGATCATCTGTATCTCCACCATAATCAGCATCGTGAACCCGTGCAAGTCGAAGCTTGTGTCCTCATAAAAGAGCCTCATGTCTGAGGTGGACTTTACGTACTTTAAAATCCCCTTCGCAGCCATAAGATGAGGCTTTCTGGGCTCCTACATATACCGACTTATTCGGCCAACAACATATGAAATATCTGTCCTAGTAATTGTCAAGTATATCAAGCTCCTGACCAGAGTCCGGAAGACCAAAGGATCTGCAAAAACCCTTCCTTCATCTCGCCGAAGCTTTATCCCGACTTCAAGTGGAGTAGAGCTGCTCTTTCCCTCTCACATGCCGAATCACTTCACGATCCGCTCCGCATATCCTTTCTGGGAGACAAGCAACACCGCTTTTCTTCCTCTCTACTTCCAGATTAAGGAAATGGTGCAGCTCACCAAGATCCTTCATCTCAAACCGAATAGATAACTTTATCGTCAGCTTCGCTACCTCTTCGTCAGAGTTCCCCATCACGATCATATCGTCGACATACAATAGTACCAGGACTCGAAGCTCCGCCCTCTTCTTGATGAACAGACTTGAATCTGAATCAAAAGCTAAGTACCTGCAAAACTGAAGGTATTCTGCTATCTTCCTGTACCAGCCCCGAGGCGCCTGCTTCAAGCCATAGAGGACCTTCTTGAGCTTGCAGACATGTTCTGGATGAGTCTCGGATACATACCCTGGTGGTTGCACCATGAAGATATCCTCGTCAATCTCACCGTAAAGAAACGTATTCTTCACATCAAGTTGTCAAATCTTCCATGACCGACAAGCTACCAAAGCAATCACCATCTGTACCGGTGTCATCTTGGCCACATGACTGAATGTCTCCTCGTAGTATTCTCCGTACTACTGAGAGAACCCACGAGCTACAAGGCGAGCCTTGTACCGTTCGATACTGCCATCTGCTTTCTTCTTGAGCTTGTAAACCTATTTGCAAGTAACCGAAGTTATGCCATCAATCTTGGGTATAAGATCCCAAGTTTCATTCTTTCACAGTCATCTCCTCATTTATGGCATCTTCCCACTCTTTTACTCTAATGATATTTTCAAAGCACGACGACTCCCGCTCGTCCAGAGGTCCAGCAAAGAAACTTGAGACCAAACTCACCATGTGGTCATCTCTGTACCGAGATGGTGGTATGATGATCCACTTCGACCTTCGCAAGGCTGGACTACTCTCCACTACTTTCGTTGCCTCTTCTGCATCGACTTGTTTGTCAGAAGTGTCAGGAGTATCGGCCCCCTGCTTCCAGAACCCAAAGTACCTGACCCTAAGCCTGATGTAACCAGAGCTCCTGGAGACACAGGCAGCTCCACCAAAAGATCATCAACAACTTCTTTTCTCTTGCCTTCTGCCCTGCTTTCTTGTAGCTCAATAGTTGAGCTACCCAGGTATGACGTCAACTCGTCAAATACCACATCCCTCGAGACAACAAATATTTTTTTTCTCAGGATCCATGCATTTCCATCCTTTCTTCTGCTCATCATAGCCGATGAAGACGCACTTCTTCGCCTTAACATCCATCTTTGTCCTGAGAGTATCCGAGGCATACACACAACATGTAGAACTAAACACCCGAAGGTGTCCCACATTTGACTTCTCTTTGAACATCAACTCATGTGGAGACTTCATGTTGTTGATACTCAAGGGCATCCGGTTGATGACATTTGCCCCACAGGCCATTCCCTCCGCCCATAAGGCCTTATAAATGCCTTTGGCATGAAGTCAGCTTTTGCAAGTCTCCACCAAGCGACATATCTTCCTCTCCGTCACTACATTTTGTTGTGGAGTGTGAGCACAAGTCAGCTCCCTCTTGATTTCGCGCTTTCTTCAGAAGTTAGAGAACTCATGAGAAATAAACTCTCACATTGTCCGTCCTCAGCTTCTTTATCCGCAACCCAAGCATGCTTTCAACGAGCTACTTGAACTTCACAAACTTCTGGAAGACTTATGACTTCTCCTTCACGAAGTACACCCAAATGTATCTGGTGAAGTCATCAATCAATACTAGGATATATTTGCTGCCTCCGAGACTAGGGGTGACGCATAGTCCCGTCAGATCACCGTGAATGCACTCCAACAGTGTCTTGCATCTGGAAAATGACTTGTCAAATGGAAGGCGATGTGCCTTCCCATACTGACAGGCTTCGCAGACATGACCATTGCCCAAAGATGAAAGACTAAACAAGCATTTCACCAGATCTTTTGTCGTCATAGTCTTTAGGTTATCCATCCCAATATGCCATAGCCTCTCATACCAGATAGCTGCGCTGTCGTTTGTCCTCATCTTCTCAACATAGCAACTTGTCGACATAAAGAACAAGTTTTTCACCCGTCTCCCGACATGAGTCACATCGGCCTTTACCGCTGACACGTTCCAAAGGACTTCACTTATGTTGGGCCAAACAGAACGTGATAGTCAACATTAACAACATTGGTCACAAAAAACAAGTTCTTCTTCATCCCTGACACGTATACACACTCTTCAAGGTGAGCGAACGTTTATCACTACCTAAAGAAACTGTTCCCTCCTCCACTGCATGAACCGTATCATCAGTTCTCTACCCCTATCATCAGAGTAGAGAACTTTGATTCATCACCGGTGAACTAATGACCACACCAAGAGTCGTTGATCCAATCCTCCTGGAAGTTGATAGAGAGCAAGATATCAACAAACGTCATAGTCATGTCTGCCAAGAAGCAACTATCCCCCACTCACCTTCACTCTTGGATACCCCCTCTTCCGGCAGCGTGTCCTAGCTGAAGGTTCACCTTGCAGTCTTTTTTCATGCGACCAAGCTTGTTACATCTGAAACATCTCAGACCCTTCTTGCCTCCCTCATGCTTAGGAGTCTTGCCTCCCTACTGATGTGATGAGGTAGAAGTCTCTCCTCTCCATCATAGGTTTTTTTCTTATCCCATCTCTTCTTCTTCCCAGAATACAGAACTTCACTATCTCCCCCAGAGATAGAACATCCAGACATCTGCCTTGCTAAACTCTCCTGAGAGAATAACAAGTTCTCCAGCTCCAACAGAGAAAGTTGAGTAGCCCACCCCTACACTGAAGTGATGAAAGCGACATATTCTTTTTGCAAGCTGCGGATGATCTGTCTCTTCATCTTAGCCTTATAAATAGGCTCATCTAAATCAAGTGTTGAAATCTCAGCACATCTATGAAGCACGGGTACCGGTACACGGTACGGGTACCAGTACGACAAAATTATAAAACAGCACGTCACGGGTACGTTTGGGTATGTGCAAAAAAAATACATATACTATGTTAATTCGCAGCAAGAATATATTCAATGAAATGTTATCAGTTACTACCATACATGCACGAAATTGCCCACATAAATAAAGAAATTAGACTAATCTAAGAAATGATGAAAGTGAGAATTATACTAAATATATCCTCTAGAAACACACAGTTAAATAAATTCATCCAAAAGAAGATATAAGGCATATATAGTTCAACAAACACAAAAGAAATCCAATGAAGATATATGTTACAGAGCTACACGACGACGAGTCTCTTTGGAAAGTTTACACGCGTCGAGCGCGTATATCGGAGGGGACCGCCATTACCACATGAGATAATTAATCAATTACGGGACGTTATTTGTTTCTTTATTTATTTGCGCCAATTATGGACGTTATTTGTTGCTTTATTTGTTTGCGTCATTTTTAGTAATTTGTATTTCCTAAATTAAGTTATTTTCTTTTGTATTCGTTCCTCATCACTATAAGAGAACGTGTAAGCCTTGTATTAGAACCATCTCAGATGAATGCTATGTTTTCTCTTCTCTATCCTTAATCCCCTCTCTCTCTACCTCCCCTCTTTATCTCTCGTCTCTTATCTCTCCGCTCCCCTCCCTCTCACTTGGTTTTGCAACAAAGTGGTCCGACCTGCCCTCTCCGGCCGCCTCCGGCCGCCGGAGAACCAGCCCCCCCTTGTCACGTACCGCCGCATTCCGCGGACGCCTTCCCCGCGACGCTGAGTGCTCAGCCGCCGCTGTTGCCTCCTAGTAGGCCATTGTTTCCCGTTCGCCCTCATGGCCCCCAACACCCGTTCAACTGTGGATCTTCAGCAGGAGGACACCGCCGCTGAGGCCCTCCGCCGCGTCGAAGCCCAGGAAGCCCTCGTCGCCTCCATGCACGCCTCCATCCTCGCCCTTCATGCCAAGTTTGATGCGCTCCAACCGCCCGCCGCCTCGTCCACCAGCGAATCCGTGGGATCGGGCCCCGGCGGGTCCCTCTTCGGGGCGCCACCGTTTCCGCCCATCGGGGAGACCCCGGCCCCGCCGCCCCCTGGCCATCCGACCCTTTCCATGGACCTCCCTAGCTTCGTCGGCGTAGATCCGATGGGGTGGATCACCAAAGCGGAACAATATTTCGACCTCAATCACACTCCCGACCACGACAAGGTCTTTATCGCCGTCGTGGGACTCGACGGCTCCGCTCTACATTGGGCCCGATGGCTCCGCCAGACCAACCCGTCCATCTCATGGTCGACACTCAAGCAAGAGATGATAGGCCGTTACGACACTCGCTACTCGGGCTCCGCTATCGAACGACTGTGTTGGGTACGCCAAATCGGTACACTGGACTACAAAGCATGGATACTTAAAAATGGTCTACGTATCGGCTCGAATGCGTATCGGATACGGGAAACACTCGGAAACCCACGGAAACGCATTTCCGAAACTCTAGGAAACACATTTTTAAATTTTAAAAAAATTTAATTCGGAAACTCTAGGAAACACTCGGAAACCCAAGGGGGGATACGCGATTCCTGCGCGGTAAAGTTGCGCTCTTATCTATTTCATTTAACAGTCGTCGATTTTAGGTTTACGCGATTCACAAGCTGCTGCGCTGCTCCACGCTTCTCCAGATCCCGCTCTAGATCCCGCCCATGCTTCCGCTCTCTACTCTCGATCCCGCTCCTGCTCCCAACTCACGATCCCGCCCGGCTAGTAAGCTCTTCCTCCTCTTCTTCTTCCTCTTCTTCTTCGTCCTCCTCCTATTCTTCTTCTTCTTCCACTTCTTCTTCCTCTTATTCTTCCTCCTTTTCTTCTTCCTCTTCTTCATCTTATTCTTCTTCCTCTTCTTTCTGTTATTAATGCAAAAAATTAGTGTTCTTTGTTCCTATAGGAAGCTATGCGCCTATGACTGATTTATATGTTTTTTGTAACGTTTGTTGTCTAATTTCTTTGTGATTTGTGATAAATTCAGAAAATGAAAAGCATTTCATGTATAACTCTGAGATCATTTTGTGATGTTTTTATTAAGTCTTATTATCATATCTGGCTGTCTATATTTTTATTTTGATGCGGTTATTGTTAAATAATGAAAATGATGAAAGTTTTGTTATTCACTGCTAGTGAATAATAGATACAATTGTATGCATGCTAGTCTTCCTGTATTGGGTACTACGTCAATATATTAGTAATCTATATTCATTTTTCCATTACAATTCAAGATATATACAATTAGTTTGTTAGTTGTCTTATTTTTATATTAATTAATATTTATATTTAAATAATAATTAAAAATTAAAAGTGTTTCCTGTAACCTCATTTTTTTTAAATCATGTTTCCCGTATCCGTTTCGTATCGTATCCCGTTTCCCATTTCCGTCCCCGTGCTACATAGACACTGGATGACTACATCGATGAGTTCGTGGCCCTCGTCACCCATGTTCCAGGCTTACCACCGGATCACTACCTCGGCTTGTTCATGCAGGCCTCTTGCCCCACATCCGCTCCCGGCTTCGCACGCATCACCCCCGGACGGTGTCCGAAGCCCTGGACATGACCCGCCTTGTAGAGGCGGATTTGGCTCCTCGACACACACCACTTCCGGGCAGACACCCGCTGCCCCAGCTGCTCGGCCAGCTCGTCCGGCTGCCCCTCAACGGTTCTCCAACCATGAGTTCGATGAGCTCCGTCGCAAAGGGTTGTGTTTCCGTTGTCGGCAACCCTACTCCCCGTCGTCCCCGACCCACGTCTGCACGGTCAAGGAGTTCCAGACCATCATCGGCGATGCTGAACCAGAGATCACCTTGGACGATTTCGAGGACCTAAAGATCACAGAGGAGGACGCCACTGACGGCACAGGCGTCGCGGCTTTCCATCAGTTGGAGCTTCCTTGTTTTTCCGTGGGTGACATTTCTGGGCCGCAAACAATGAAATTGGTCGGCAAACTGGGCGACCGCCACATTATTGTCATGGTGGACAGCGGGGCGAGCCATAATTTCCTCTCCACTCATCTGACACACCAGCTCCGACTACCGATGGAACCTGCGCCAGACTTCATGGTCAGTTTGGGCGATGGCCGCCGGCGAGCAGTCCAGGGCCGCTGCCCTTCCGTTCCCCTTTCAGTGGGCCCTCACTCGGTGACGGCGGATTTCTACATGTTCGGCCTCGACGGAATCTACGCTATCTTAGGAGTGGCGTGGCTCTGCACACTGGGGGACGTACGGGTCAACTGGAAAACTATGACGATGCGGTTTCTCCAGGACGGTCAGGAGTGCTGCCTGGTGGGGGATGCAGCCATACTCCGTGCTCCCGTCTCCTCCCGAACCATTCAGAGGACGACGGACGTCGAGTTTTCAACATGGCTCTAGTCTATCACGGACGTGGCCCCATCGACCCCGGCACCACCTCCAGATATGCAGGACCTCCTGGCGGAGTTTGCGGACCTCTTCACGGTTCCATCAGGCTTACCACCAGCCCGACCACACGACCATGTCATCCCTCTCCAACCCGGCGTGTCGGCGGTATCGGTCCGCCCTTATCGCTATGGGCACGTGCAGAAGGACGAGATCGAGAGGCTCGTCCACGACATGCTGATAGGGGGCCTCATCCGCCCCAGTGCGAGCTCCTTTTCTAGCCCGGTACTCTTGGTCAGAAAGAAGGAAAACAGCTGGCACTTCTGTGTGGACTATAGGGAGCTCAACAAAGCAACCGTTCCAGATAAGTCCCCGATATCGGTGATCCAGGAGCTTCTGGATGAGCTCCACGGCGCCACCGTTTTCACCAAGTTGGACCTCCGTGCCGGCTACCACCAGATTCGCGTTCGGCCGGCCAACGTCGCCAAGATGGCCTTCTGGATCCATGACGGCCACTACGAGTTCCTGGTTATGCCTTTCGGCCTGACCAATGCACCAGCAACCTTCTAGGCCACGATGAACAATATATTCCGGCCGGTACTTCACCACCATGTACTTGTTTTTTTCGATGACATCTTGGTCTACAGTTCTTCGTGGCAGGAGCACCTACAACACGTCCGACAAACATTGGCGACTCTCCAGCACCACCACCTCAAACTCCACCCGACGAAGTGCTCTTTCGGGGTTCCAGAGGTGTGTTACTTGGGGCATACCATCTCCACGGCAGGAGTTGCGATGGATAGCGACAAGATCGAGGCGGTCATCCGGTGGCCAACCCCGTCGTCTCTCCGTGATGTGCGAGGATTCCTGGGCCTGACGGGGTACTATCGGCGGTTCATTCAGGGATACGACACGATAGCCCGACCCCTCACCCAGCTTCTCAAGAAAGCGGCCGAAGCAAGGTTGTCAGAATCGAGATCCTAGATTAGATCGTTTCGAGGTAGGATCAGATCTGATAGTAGGGTTGGATCGATGATCACTTTACAAAATCAAGATCGATTTACAAAATCTGGATCGTAAGATCTTATGATCTGGATCGCGATCCTGACAACCTTGGGCCGAAGGCCCCTTCGAATGGCCGACAGCGGCCGCCGCCGCTTTCACTTCTCTCCAACAGGCCTTGGTTCGGGCCCCAATGCTAGCTATGCCGGATTTTTCCCAACCCTTCCTCGTGGAGTGCGACGCGTCGGGCGTCGGCGTGGGGGCTGTTCTCATGCAATCCAGCCGCCCGGTGGCCTATTCCAGCCGCTCATTCTCGGACACCATTCACAGCCGATCAGCATACGAGAACGAGCTCACGGGCCTCGTCCTCGCGGTACAACATTGGCGGCCCTACCTACCAGGCCGACGATTCGTGGTTCGCACCGACCACCATAGCCTTCGCTACCTCCTCCAACAGAAGATTGCCACGCCCGCTCAACATATGTGGGTGGCCAAGCTACTAGGCTATGACTTCAGCATCGAGTTTCCAGCCAGGGAAGGTGAACCGCGCAGCCAACGCTCTCTCACGCAACCCCATGCTTGCAGCCATCTCCCGGCCGGTGTGGGAGGACGCGGATACCCTTCAAAAGGAAGTGGAGGCAAACCAGGCACTGAACAAGATTCGGACGGCCCTCATCATAGATGACACCGCCCACCCACCGTTCTCCTTGGTAGATGGCCGCCTACTCTTCAAAGGCCGCCTCGTGCTCGCCCCTTCTCCCCGAGCATTCCTCGATTACTGGCTGAGTTCCATGCATCCCCGACAGGAGGACATGCCAGGGCGTACCGGACGTATCGACGGCTGGCAGCCTCACTTTATTGGCCTCACATGTTCCGACGGGTCAAAGCCTTCGTGGCCGCCTGCCTCATCTGCCAGAAGGCCAAGTACGAAGTCGTTTTTCCGGGGGATCTACTTCAGCCGCTGCCTATTCCCGACCGCATTTGGGACGACGTCGCCATGGACTTCATCACTCGGCTGCCCCGCTCTCAGGGATTCGACTGCATCTTAGTCGTAGTAGATCGGCTCTCGAAGTATGCACACTTCATTCCCCTCCGTCATCCTACACGACAACCACAGTCGCCGACAACTTCATTCAGGGGGTCGTACGCCTTGACGGGTTTCCCCGATCGATCGTCAGCGACCGAGACCCGCTCTTCTTGAGCACCTTGTGGACTACACTATTTCACCTGCATGGTACCCGTCTCCGCATGAGCACGACATACCATCCCCAGACCGACGGCCAGTCAGAGGTGCTCAATCGGTGCTTGGAGACATATCTCCGCTTCTTCATGGGAGAGCAGCCGCGTAGCTGGGCCAAGTGGCTCGGGTGGGCCGAGTACTCATACAACACCGCCCACCACCAGGCGGGCGACATCACCCCGTTTGAGGCCATTTACGGTCGTTCCCCTCCGTCCATCGTTCGCCACCTTCCAAAGGAGTGCCAAGTGGAGAGCCTGACATTAGCTCTGCGCGACCGAGATACTATTTTGGATCACGTGAAGCACCATCTCCAACGGGCCCAACAGAAGATGGTCTCTTTCGCCAATAGGAAACAACAAGATCTCTCTTTTGAAGTAGGGGACAAGGTCTTCATCAAACTCCACCCATACCGCCAGCTTTCGGTGGCCCGACGACCATGCCCAAAATTGGCCGCCCGCTTCTTCGGGTCATTCGAGGTCCTTGCGCGCATCAGAGCAGTATCCTACCGCATTCGTCTTCCGGACGGGAGCCGCATCCACCCAGTCTTCCATGTTTCGCAGCTGCGGTGCGCGGTGGGCGAGCACGCCACCGCGGATCGCCTTCCGGCCGACCTCGACCTTTCCGGAGACGCGCCTTACTACCCCGCCTCGATCCTCAATCGACGATGTCGCACCCCAGGGGACCCTACGACCGACGAAGTTCTGGTGGCTTGGACTGGGCACCCTGACTCAGACGCAACGTGGCTCCCCAGGGATGATTTCCGCCGCCAGTTCCCCGACTACTGCCTTCAGGACAAGACACATTTTCCAGACGACAACATTGTTACAGAGCTACACGATGACGAGCCTCTTTGGAAAGTTTACACGCGTCGAGCACGTATATCGGAGGGGACCGCCATTACCGCAGAAGATAATTAATCAATTACGGGACGTTATTTGTTTGTGCCAATTATGGACGTTATTTGTTGATTTATTTTCTTGCGTCATTTTTAGTAATTTATATTTCCTAAATTAAGTTATTTCCTTTTGTATTCGCTCCTCATCACTATAAGAGGACGTGTAAGCCTTGTATTAGAACCATCTCGGATGAATGTTATGTTTTCACTTCTCTATCCCTAATCCCCCCTCTCTCTCTACCTCCCCTCTCTATCTCTCGTCTCTTATCTCTCCGCTCCCCTCCCTCTCACTCGGTTCTGCAACAATATATGACATACATAGTTCAACAAAACAAATAAAAATGCTATAATAACTAAAGTTCTTGAATTTCAATGTTACAATTTTCTTCATCGTTAAATAATATTGCTTCCATTTCTGGCTCATCAAGCGATAGGTTAGCAACTTCAAGAATACCAACACCCTCCATAGAATCCAATTCATCTCCACTAATGCCCCATAGTTTGGTGTCTCCTTTAGTATAAAGTGGCGTCCTCCTTTAAAGAAGACGAATATTAGAGTGCACAAAGAATAAATCATCACATCGTTGTGGTGTCATCTTATTTCGCCTCATGGAATGAATGAAAAAGTAAGTACTCCAATTCCTTTCACAACATGAAGGTGAACACGGTTCACTAAGCAGTTTTAGGGCTAATGATTGTAGCATAGATGTTGAAACCCCATGAGCTAGCCACCAAACTATTGGCTCCATTGCATCTCTATCAATCATTGAGTCTGCAACCCCAAAATGTTCTAGACATCCAAAAAATTTAGCATACTCAGTATTGACTAGCCTCATTTCATCTTGATTCGAAAAATACTTCTTAAAGCACTTATGAAAAGTGTCCCACCATCTGATGCTCCCAGCAAATTGATAAGAGGTATTCTTTGTGCATCACTCCATCCATCAACACAAATATTAAGACCCTTCTTATTTCATGATTTTTTAATAGGCTCTAGCAATCTTTTAATATTTGCCTTTTCTTTTTGGAGAAGTGTTGTCCGTAGTAAATTATATCCAGGAGGGACATACCCAACTATATTATTCTCAGCAGCATATCTAAAAGCATCCACAAAGTACGTATTTCTTGCTAAATGAAAAGGCAACCCATCAAAATAAAACATGCAAGCAATCATAGAGTTTAAAGTTTCACGAGCACCCATATTCATCGTTTTCTCTAAGGGATTGTTGCCTAATGCCCTTCTCTTCCTTGGCTCATCCTTCTAATCTAAAATCACATGTATTATCAACAATTGATCTAGTTGTAGTGTTAAAGGGGGAAGATGGTAAGAAGAACCATTCTAGTCTTTGACAATTTCTTTCGATTTTCAGCTTGTTCACAAGTTTTTCGTAACTCTGAAAGAATATCAATTTTGCTACTAACAACAGAACAAACCCTTATACCTTCATTCTTTATTAGCAACAAATGAGCTTTGACTCTTACATATGACCCTTGAAAATCCATGTTGCAATAATTGCATTTCCATTTTGAATTTCCTTCTCTTCCCTCTTTTTAGAGTCAATGTAACGTGCTTTCAGAGCGGAAAAAAAATCATTTTCTTCAACATTAGTTGAAGACGTATTTTTACTAGTTGAACTCATTGAGCTTGATATAGAATTAAAAAAAACCTGAAGGAGTGATAATAATAATATTTGTCATAATTCAAATTAAAATTATAAATTAAATGACAGTAGTTTCAGATGTTGTCTTCTTCACTAGACTAATTAGTGATAATTCTTCACTAGACTAATTAGTGATAAAGATGAAATTGCAAAATGAAAATGATAAATTTCTCTAACCTGAAAAATGAAATGCCAAGAGTGCCACTAAATTGAAATTAAACAATTTGAAATTGTCATCCATGTCGCCTGTCCATTGACCAAGGAAGGCTCTTCCAAATAAAATGTCCAGTTATGAGAACAACTGAGAACAATCAGTTATGAGAACAACTGAACAATCCGTCCAGGAAAACCGAAAGCCCAAACCCTAACAACAAAATCGAAAGCCAAAAACCGTCCAGGAAAATCAATGAAGATGTTCTAAAGCACATATTTTTTAAAGGCAAACTGCAATATCGAAAACCCTTACAGCAAAAATGCAAAATCCAAGGTTTACCTAGCTGAGGACCTGAGATCCTGAGGTCAAACCGTCCAGGCGTCGTCCAGCCGTCCAGGAATCAAATGCCAAGGTTGAGATCTTGAGACGCGAGGAATCAAAGACGAAGATGACGGGCACTGTGTCGTCGTCGTTGTCATGGATGCGATTTGCAAAACATTCCTTTCGACATGCAGTCGCTGAAAGCCTGGGAAGGATACCTCGATAAATAACCTAAACCGGCGTTGTTGTCATCGCTGAACCGGGAAGTACCCGGAAGTACCGGGCCGTACCAAAAAACAGTAAAGTACCGGGTACGTATTTTGCCATATCAGGGCGTACCAAGCCGTACCAGTACCCATAAAAGTACCGGGTACGTTTACGGGACATTTTTTCGAGTACCCGTGCTTCATAGTAGCACACAAGTTTTTCATTTTCAAGAAGAAGGAAAAGATGGACAGATCTCCTTGAGTGACCCTTGTTATCTCATTCTCCAGGAACTGTAGCGTAGCTACATTCTTCTTGTTGAACAACTCGTCCAAGGAAGTTCAAATCTCAGAAGCTGACTCGCAACCTATAATGTGGTCGAACAGCTCCGGTGAGATAGCTCTCTTGAGAGTGAACTCTGCATTAACATTAGTTCTCCTCCAAGCTCTCACCTCCTGAACATTATCTCTAGCAACCACCACCTCATGTCTGTCATCTCCGCCGACAACCTCCCAGAGGTCCTTGCCAAGTAACTCTTTGTACAAGACTTCCATTTCTTGTAATTGGTCTGAGTTAGCAGCTCAATACCAAAGGCTCTTGTATAACCACCTTTCATTCTAGATCTCCTGGTTTACTTGACTTTCCAAGGTACTTAACAGTCAATCAGCTAAAACTTCTGTCTCTCTGATACCATGTAAAATTATATGAACAAGAGGTCGCAGGATCACTCTCAACCAACAAAGAAAAGTAAACCACTAGCAATAAAAGATGCAAGAATAACACTTATATTATTTACTGCTTTAGAGGGCGAGACATGTAAGCGCGACACATGATTTTGCGTTAAACCCGATGGTGATGAAAAAACAAACAAGTAAACAAAACTGGTGAACTGCAAATACAAGCTGCCTGTTTGCACCTCTAGCCGCGAGGTCGGACAAACAAGTCCTTATTGACTTTGTTGGAAATCAGACCGCCCAAGTCGCGCGAGCTGACAAGCCAACCTGCGCAAATTGACCCTCTGACCACCTGCTTGAGAACTGCCAAGGAGAACTGCTCTGGTCGCCAACCCGCGATATCGCAAGTGATAGCACTTATCGCCAGACGATAGCCACAATCCGCCAACTGCTTCCGCGACTTCCTCTCTAAGGCTACCACTGACCAAACCACCAATACTAGTTGCCTAATCGCACAGTGCTAACCACACTGTTCGCAAAAGCTGACAAAGAGACTTCTGCTGCTCCTTGTCACGCGGTTAGGAAAAACCAAACCACGACCTTACACCAAGCACTGTTTTCACTTCTCACTGATCCAAGATCGGTCACAAATGAGGGGGTCAGAACCCCTATTTATAAGCGAAGAGGGAGAATACAGACACCGTGGTAGACAATAAGGATACCGCCAGCATAAAGATGGTTAGATAACTATAACCGCACAACTATGCGGTCTCCTAGAATCCAAATCGCGCGGACTCCGCGGTTAGCCAAAACTCTAAACCGCGTGGCCTCCGCGGTTAGAAAAATCCTAACCGCGCGACTTCACCCTTCAATATCTACAACAAAATGTCCAAAATATTATAAAATTGATCGTCACCTAAGATGCATGCATCATCAACGAGTGAAAATGGAAGAGCGCAAAATATATAAAAAAAACTTTGAGGGATAACACAAGGATACACATGTCTGACACGTGGGAGTTTCCCGATCGCAATAGTATGCCGTCTTTCCTGAGCCTGAGCCTGAAACATCACCTCCCCTATGTTCATCAAGCTTTAAAAATATGATATAAACCATGCTACCCTGCTGAGTCCATGTTTGCATACTTTTAGAAATGTTATTTGCTTTATGTAAGTATTTATGTATCTTACCTTGACATCTTAGGCTCGGGAACCTAATGAATGTGTAATTTATTTTATTTATCGCGATCTTTTTTTAAATTCTAAGATAATAATCTTGGTTGTTGATGTTTTGTCATTTGTGATTATTGCAATATCAATAAACGTGATTGTTGTAGGCTTAAATCTTTTTAATAAGATATAGACAAAGAATGCATTTATAAACTCTTTCACTTGTAATTGTTGGAAATGTGGACATTGATGAATCCTTTTGTTGATTGAGAGTAGTTTGGTCAGCTAATCATTTATGTAGCCCAACTTTTTGACAATCTCTTGTATTCATATATCACAAGAAATTATACTAGACCTTAATGCAGTCGGTGGAGTAGTTAAGAGCCACCATGTACGCCTTCGTCTTCTTTACTTCATATTGGTTTTCATTTTTTGCGTTTCTCTCTAATGATCGTAGGAGCGTCCCGTGCCTATTTTTTTAATGTGAAATTCAGTTTTGTTTGTTTTCTGAGTGTATGTAACCTGGTTCTGTTTACTCTGTCAGTACACATTCTTTTTACTAAAGTGTTTGTACCCTGCATGCCTAAAGAGGTGGATGTTTGGTTTGCTGATAAGCCGCGTTAAGCCGCTTAATCTTTTTAAAATGACAATGACATTTTTGTCCAACCTCATTGGAGCAAATAAGCCGCGATAAGCCGCGCCAAACGCAGCCTAATCTTTTTAAAATGACATTCATTTGAAAAATTTTAATTTTTAGATACTTACAAAATCGTGGGAGATCTTATAAGTGACATATAATGGCAACTTAAGATTTAGATAAATTTTCTTAATGCAGTAACACTAAAATAAGTAGAATATCCAACAAATTACACCGGCATCTCCACAACACCGAACCGAATATATCAAGACTGACCCATTTTTTTCACGCAGGTGCGAAATGAAGTATGTGCTCCTCGAGATGGATAGGATACTTCGACCGAGTGGTTACACGATTATTCGGGATTCAGGCTACTTCATAGACGCAATTTCCACGGTTGCAAGAGGTATGAAATGGGGCTGTCGGAAAGAAGAAACCGAGTACGGAGTGGAGAAGGAGAAGCTCTTAATTTGCCAGAAGAAGCTCTGGTACTCAAAAATCAGTCAGGATTGAGAATTTTTTTATTTGTTTTACAGAAAAGAAACAATCTTTGAAATATATATATATATATATATATATATATATATATATATATATATATATATATATTTTTTAATTTATTGTCTTCAGGAAGCCAAGAACAGATAAATAGAGCAATAGGGTCTTTAGGTATGGTGTCATGGTATTCTTTCTTTAGTAAATGCGAGATTTATGAGGTTATATGAGGAATTGGCGCGGCCAAACCTTATTCTGGGATGGAGTTTTTTTCTTTTGGGGCAGGTGGTATAAGTTTAATAAAGTGTGGTTATGACAATAAAGTCAAGTGTACCATTTATGCATGTTTATGTTGTGGGGTTGATTATTTTATGAATAAACTGTTAGTTTCGAGTGATTTCTTTTGCAAATTACTATGTAATCTCTGTCCTAGTTTCAATTTATTCTTGGTTTTGGGGTGCCTTTTGGGTATGCAAATTACTATGTGATCTCACATACTGCGCTTAGCAAAGAACCCGCACTGAGAATTTGCAAAGAATGCTGAGCTTTTAGTTCATAACGCGGTTGAGGCGATCCCATCTTGTATTTAGTTGTCAGCGTGGCCGATTTAGCACCCTTCTTTGAATAGTTTCCTTTTCCAAAACTTTTATGGATACTTTGACCGAATGCGAGATGTTGCATGTGGCTTTAGCATTCATGAAGGTATTGCATTGCAATTCCGCAGAGTTACCCATAGACATCTCGTGTCTAACATCCCTATTGAGGAGACTTTGCTAGGAAGTCTTAGCGGAAAAAACTATGCATAATAAACTTAGTTGAGCAAATTTTCTGGGAACTTCGTTGCTGAGTTGGTCTGCTGTTGAGTGTTGCCAAAATCCCCTTAGGATGAAGGATTAATGTTGAGTTTAGGGTGTTGAGGTATTTCCTATTCCCAATTTTGGAGAGGTATGTCAATGAATCTTGTTTATTTTAGAAATATATGATAGACTCACTATACTTATTGATGCATTTTTGAAGAGGCACCCGTCTATTATAAATACCAAGGCAATAGCGAACAAATCTTAGACTTATCGTGTGCGAGATAAATTTGGTTGAAGAGGACAAATTTTTGCTCAATGTCCTCATCCTTTATTTTAGATTAGATGGACTACTTGTCTATCAATTCAAAGACGAAGATGGTCATCAGTTTTGTTGACGTCTGCTCTTGTGACAATGTGGAGCATATCAATGTTATGATAATGATTTCGATCAAGATGATCCACCCAGAAGGAGAAGAAACGAAAAGAAGTCAACGCAACGTCTACTCATGGAACGTTACACAAAGAGATCTAAAAGTAGGAATGTTTGGGGAGTCATCAGAAAAGTTTGAATATTATGTCTTTTATTCTAAAGGAGTGGAAGTGGATGTGACATAACTTAAAATGAAACACTAACGTCCAAGATACATGAGGAGAGAATCCATGTGCTACATGTGTAGACCCAAACACGGAGGATAAGGGGGTTATGTCAGGTGGCACGGGTGCCTTATAATCAGAGATGATTTTAATGTGCTCCGAATTCGCAGTTTTAGTTTTATATTTTAAAAATTCACGCTTAGCATGAAGATATGCCAAGCGGAACCACTCATCGTGAACAATAGAGTTGGACGCTCCTGGATGTGACAGGATGTCCGAGCGATACAACTCAAGGGACCCAATTAAAGTTACTAAGTGTGAAAATGAGGGTCATCAAATGGCGGTGGATAAATACAACACAAACATTTCAGTAGTTTTCTGTTTTGTTAGGTTCTTATTTTGCTTTTGATATCCATATTATTTCGGTCATAAAGTTTTTTTTCCATTTTTTGAAATCAAATTTACACAAATTTTGTAACAGTATTTTAATTTATTGCAGGTATTTTTAGGAGCAATTGAAGACTATCAAATTTTAGATTAACCTTTTTGTAACCAAAAAACCATGATAACTAGTCTACTTTTGTAATGTTAAGTGATATAACATAGTACAAACACTTGTTTTGGGGAGTTTTTTTTATTTTTTCGAGTGGTTTGCTAGTTGCCAATTGGTTTTTAAATAGCAATTTTCAAGTTTTAAGTTTTGGTAGTAGTAATTGTTTGCTAACAGTCAAAATGATTTGCTAATAACAACACCCTTAAATTCTAGTACTGCTAATGTTTGAATATAAGCTGCCAATATAAACATCCTAAAAATTTTCATTTTTAATTTACTTGGAGATGTCAGAATTTATATTTGTTACTGACCGCACATAGTTCCATTTTTGAACAGGCCTGCAAGTCGTACACCTCAACCCGTCTCTGCACACGGAGCATGGTCCATATGCAGCGGGTTGTTGAGGTGAGAATTTAAACTCGCAACCTACTAGATAAGGGGACTTGGCGCCGACCTTTATCACCAACTAAGTTGCAACTCAACTGGTGATAAAGGTCGGCACTAAGTCCATTTATCTAGGAGGTCACGGGTTCAAATCCCTGCCTTAACAATCCGCTGCATATGTAACACCTCCGACCGTCACAAAGGATATAATAGAATATCCGGTCGGGGCCACACACCATATTCCACGAACAGTCAGCGAAGTTACGAGTGAATATCATAAGACCAAACGAATCCTAACTCAGAGCATTGTAGCGAAAGCTTCATGTGTTAATTTGAATTCAAGCACCGAGAATGTCCACTATATAAAACCACATATGAATGTCTACAAATACACAAAAAGTTACGCCTTAAGGCCTTACAAGTGTTTCTCTCCACAAAAGTAATTTACAAACATCAGCTCGCAGACCGACCACACATGAAAAATAAGAAAAGTTCTTCGCTTGACCTTCGAGGTCCGGCATAGAATCAAAGGGCTGCAACCCGCTATTTCCCGCTCGGCTCTCCAGCACCTGCGCAGGGACATTCCACCAGTAAGGTGTCAAATAAGGAAACGGTCGGTTTTAGCTACCCCATTCCTGGGACAGTGGTATTCCTTCCCTACAAGCATAACATTCAGATATATATCACACGAAGGTACAACTTAAGCACCATTCAATATATCACAAACATTTGCATCAGCTACCAAATGTTCCGTGCACTCAGGACACATTATTGGTGTACTGAAAATGCCTAGCCCCACCATCGTTCAGAGTTCCCAGACTTGACGGTCAACATTGAGCATTTTAGCCTGACACATAACCGCGTTACAGCTACGACTCTCCTCCTATGCCAACGGTAAGTGTCATGTCCTTTAAGTCTCTTTAACCGAACCACATAGAGCAGGTACAGGTCAGCATTTTCTCGTTGCTCAAATCGTCATGCCATCACCGAAAGACGAAACCTTCATGGCCAATCTACATGACGCGGGTCAGCCTCCCCTTTCCCGTAATCCAAATCATAACCAACATTATGTACAATGGCTCTTACGGCCACCAAAGTTGGGCACCTCGGATCATAGTTCACCTGCTAGCCACACAGTCTCTGCGAGACAGGTTTTGCAAGCACAATATTATCTGGGAGCGATTGCCAGTGATAGTCACTATCGTCTGGCATTAACAACAGAACATCTCTTTCTGTCTCCAGACTCGCCCATAACTGAAACATCTTTCCAGAAAAACCTGCAGCATCCTGTAGTGCCAAAAAATTGGACTTTCACAACACATAACTCACCAAGAGCTATTGTCAGCGATATCCACTGTCGCCCGACGATATCCAACAGTTATCAAAACCATGGTATTTTATGGGTATTTTCCTGGAGCACATTTCCAGTACTTCTTGCTACTCCATTCAAAGACACAACCCTTCAGACTCCATAAACTACTCGTTTATACTCGGAGTCTTCTCCAACACGCAAAATAAAACATCACCAATCTAGACCAACCTGTCCGGATGAGCTTCACACAGCATGACTATTTCATACTACAATTTTCGAATTCTATATGCAAGATTACCCAGGGATATCACGTATTAACCCATCAGAATTCCCTTCATCTTCCACCTTTTGGCAGGGGATTCCATGTGTATGCAAAATTAGAACTTCACTTGTCCAAGAAGGATGATCATTACCTTCATAGGTCGTTTTGGAGCCATGATCAAGTCTTCTATCCAGATGAAAAGGATCTCCCCGCTTTTCTCTTCCCGAATCTTGCTTCAGCTTGTGAATCCGACCATAGGATCTCCTTCACCAAGCATGCAAAACTCAGCCCCAGACTCTTTTGTCACAACCATAAGGCACTGTGCCGAGAGAGAAACCCCAATGCGCACATACCATCAGAGTTTTCTTTGGTTACATATTTATCTACGCAGAGTTTCTTTTATTCAACATAGACTAACAATCAACAAATTATAAATCGACTCTTAATGAAACCGGTACATCAAAAAGACACTTATCAACTAGGACTTACCCGACGAGATTTCAAAGAGGGTCAATAAAAGATTCGGACTACATAAGGACATTGCACGGGTTAAGCAAGGTGAAGTACACTCAAAACAACGGGACGCACATGGTGTTGCAACGATCAAAATGACATGACAATTAAAATGACACGACTATATTTTTACCAAATTTACGTGATAAAATTTGGGAGAAATGATTTTAGGTGAAACACGCGTCTGCAGACGTTCAGGCAACCATGTCCTCACATTTACTTTAATGGAAGAGACTTATGTTTTAAGTTTAAAAACACATTTAAGTTCTTGAGTTTACTGACTGTGTCCCTCGGTCGGGTGGATCAACTAGTCCATAGGTGAGAAAATATAGATTTACGCAGCGGAAAATAGTAAGCTTGACTCGTTTATTAACATATATGAGAATGAGCACATAGCACAAAGTGCAATGAGATATGACTTCTAAATTTAGCATAAATAAAAGAGACTTTCTATAGCGCTTCAAAGTAGTGTGTTTTATAGTTTAAAAGTTATGTCATGCAAAACATTTCAGAATGCAACTTTGTATATTTAAAAGTAACTACATGCATCCTAGCATAAGAGCTTCCCAGAGTGCAAATATAAAACTAACAATTAGTAACAACAGTAAAAGAAACATGTAAACTATCATAAGAAGTCTAAGACTATAGACGTCAACAATTGACATGAACCCATAAAGAAACAGTCATGTCTAACAAAACAACTACGTCAACACTCTGAGCTGGAAACAAATGGCTGCAACAACTCGCAGCACCAGAAGCACAACTCTGTCAGCTAAACCTGCTACTACTCTAAACCTGAGGCATTCAAAAGAAGAACACCTAAAAAAGCAATGTACAAGTGGTGCAAAAGAGTAAATGGAAGACCAACAAACCTCGAAGCGAACGAGGGACAACAAATCGACTGCAATAAAAGTCAGTAGCAAAACAACAGAAACAAATCAAATAATCTTACTAAACAGGAAAAATTAAAGCACAACAGCCTGAACATGACAGAGCATCAAATATCAGAAGTTCATATATTTTATCCTTATTTAATATCCATATTACTCAGAGTTTTAAATGAGACTGATTAGCTCAAAGAGGCATCAAAACACCAGCAAGCCAGGGTGTAAGATCCTCAACAGAAGGAGAGTACTGTGTTGGGGAAAAGGTCCACAACGCGCACAAACCCAGCCACAAGGCACTATGCCGAGGGAAAAAAAGCCCAACACGCACAGACCAACAACTAAGGTAATGTGCCAGGGATGAACATCCACAACGCGCACATTATCTTAGTTGTTGGTCTGTACGCGTTGGATTTTTTCCCTCGACATAGTTCCTTGTGGCTGGGTTTGTGCGCGTTGTGGACCTTTTTCCCGACACAGTACTCTCCTTCTGTTGAGGATCTTACACCATGTCTTGTCGGTGTTTTAATGCCTCTTTGAGCTGTTCAGTCTCATTTAAAACTCTAAGAAATATGAATATTAAAGAAGGATAAAATCTATGATCTTCTGATACTTGATGCTCTGTCATGTTAAGGCTATTGTGGTTTAATTTTTCCTGCTTAGCTAGATTGCTTGATTTGTTTCTGTTGCTTTGCTACTGACTTTTGTTGCAGTCGATTTATTGTCCCTCGTTCGCTTCGAGGTTTGTTGGTCTTCCTTTTACTCTTTTGCACCACTTGTAACTTGGTTTCTAAGGTGTTCTTCTTTTGAATGCCTCAGGTCCAGAGCAGTAGCAGGTTTAGCTGACAGAGTTGTGCTTCTGGTGCTGCGAGTTGTTGCGGCCGTTTGTTTCCATCTCAGAGTGTTTAGGTAGTTATTTTGTTAGACATGACTGTTTCTCTATGAGTTCGTGTCAGTTGTTGACGCCCATAGTCTTTGACTTCTTATGAAAGTTTACATGTTTCTTTTGCTGCTGTTACTAATTTCTAGTTTTATACTTGCTCTATGTAAAGGTTTTATGTTAGGATGCATGTAGTTACTTTAAATATACAAAGTTGCATTCTAAAATGTTTTGCATGTCATAACTTTTAAACTTTAAAACACAGTACTTTGAAGCGTTATAGAAAGTATCTTTTATTTATACTAAATTTAGAAGTCATATCTCATTGCACTTTGTGTTATGTGCTCATTCTCATATAGGTTAATAAACGATTCAAGCTTAGTATTTTTCGCAGCGTAAATCTATATTTTCTCAACTATAGACTAGTTGATCCACCCGACCGAGGGACATGGTCAGGAAACTCAAGAACTTAAATGTGTTTTTAAACTTAAAACATAAGTCTCTTCCATTAAAGTAAATGTGAGGACATGATTGCCTGAATTTCTGCAGTTGTCCCTTATACGGCGTGGCATCACGATCGTGTATTTCTCGCACTCTGATAATACTTTAATACTGAGAAAATGCAGGTTGTGACATCTTTCCCTCAATGACTTCAAGAACTAAGAGCGAGAGAGAGAGAGAGAGAGAGAGAGAGAGAGAGAGAGAGAGAGAGAGAGAGAGAGAAAATGAGAATTCAATCTCATGACCAGCTTATAACTGGAAGCTACCACCGCGCGATAACTTGCTATTGCTGCGCGGTATCATAGGCGGTTGCCGCTTAGCCCAATCATCATCGCTCTGTCGCCCAAAATAGCCTCCACCTTACTGCCACGTTGCAAGCTACCACCGACGTTACCTCACTACCGTCGGGTGGTACTCTCTAGAGCCACATTGTTGTTTTTAACCCAACTATTGCTGCGCGATAGCATACTACCGCCCCGCGGTAGTCTCTCAACGATTCGTCGAGTGTGTTGAGAGCGTCGAGTGCTACCGCTATGCGGTACCTGCCTACCACCAAGCGGTATCAACCAGAGGCATTGGTCTTTTAATTCAGCGAGTTATCGTCGGCGATAGGACTATCACTGCGTGATAACCTCCAGAGACCAATTCTCTGATGTATGGGGAATTTTGGGGTATTATAATTCTCCCCTCCTTTAAAAGATTTCATCCTGAAATCTAAAGTAACTATAGAAGTACAAAACATGTAAAGTGTACCTCAAAGGAATACCTCAAAGGAACAGTTCAAGGAATTCTTCGCACATGGTCTGCTCACGCTCCCATGATAGCTCTTCACAGCCACAGTTATCCCACCAGACTTTGACCATGCCGATTGCTTTATTTTGTAGTTGCTTGATCTCCGTATACTCGATCCGAATAGGGCTAACCTTCGTTGTCAGTCCACTATTGATCGATACCTGATCATCCACAATCACTTGCGTAGGCTCTTGCAAAGCCTTCCGCAACAACGAGATGTGAAACACATCATGCAAACCACTTAGCTCTGTCAAAAGAGCTAGCTGATATACAGCTTCACCAACCCGTTCAATCACTTCAAACAGACCAAGGTACCTCAGACTTAGCTTTTTCAAGCGCCGAATCCTGGATACACCTTTGAATGGCGTTATCTTCAGATATACCCAATGACCCACCGCAAACTCCACGTTTCGGTTCTTGGCGTTGTAGTACTTTGCTTGTCTCTCTTGAGCCACCAATAATCAATCTCGTATAATACATATAGTCGAATTTGCATCTTCAATCACATTATGCTTATACAACTTCGATTCGCCTGTTTCTACTCAAGATAAAGGAGTACGACACTTTCTACAATATAAAGCTTCGAAGGGTGTCATCTGAATACTAGCTTGATAGATATTATTATAGGCGAACTTGATCAGATAGAGATGGTCCTCCCATCTCTTTCTGAAATCCAAGGCGTACATACGAAGCATATCCACCACTGTCTTGTTGGTCCTCTCGGTCTGACCATCCGTTTGGGAATGAAAGGTCGTACTGAACTTCAGTTTAGTCCCCAACAACTGGTGGACTAGCCTCCAATCATTCAACGTAAAGCGCTCATCTCTATCACTGACGATGTTATGGGGCACACCGTGCAACCGTACTATGTTATCAATATATAACTTAGCCAATTTTTCAACTGAATCGTCCTTATTATTAGGTATGGAGTGCTACACCTTTGTCAAACGGTCAACGATCACCCACACGACATCGTTCCCGCTCTGAAATCTCAGAAATCAGTGCACGGAATCCATAGATATGTCGTCAAACTTCCTTACCAGAATTGACAATGACTTCAGAAAACCACCAGGTTTCTGACATTCAGCTTTTACAATGGCACAAGTATGACACTTTACCACATAAAGAGCTATGTCTTTCTTAAAACCCGACCACCAGAACATCTTTTTCATGTCCTTATACATTTTTGTGCTCCCTGGGTGGATTGAGTATTTCGTGAAGTGTGCCTCATACATCAATTCCTCCCGCAGCTTACCCACATTTGGGACGCACAAACGAACGTCCTTTCTCAAAAGACCGTCATCCAAGGAGAATTGGAAATTTGACCCATCTGCTGCATTGTGCTTCATACATTCATCGAATTCCATTGCTCATCAAATCCTGTTCGCGAGGTTATATTGCACCTCCGCCCAGTTCAAGCACACATTTGCAGCAGCATTCTTATAACACAAGAAATATCTAAGGTCTCCGACTCCTGCATTAGATGCTCATCATGCATCCGTGACCAACTTACCCGTACAGGAATCCTACGACTCAAGGCATCTACGAGCACATTTCCCTTCCCCGGAGTATAATGTATCGTGAAGGTGTAGTCCCTGAGGAACTCCATCCACCTCCGTTGTCACATGTTCAAATACTTTTGATCCATTAAATACTTAAGGCTTTTATGGTTCGTGAATATATCAATTTTCACGCCATATACGTAGTGACGCCACAACTTAAGCGCAAAAATCATAGCCGTCAACTCCAAGTCATGAACTGGATAGTTTCGCTCATGCACTTTTAACTAGCGTCACCATAAGCTATAACCTTTCTGAATTGTAGAAGAACACAACCCAAGTCGCTGCCTGAAGTATCACTATATATCTCATAGCCGTCTGTGTCACATGGAGAACTCAAGATAGGTGCCGTGTTCAAACGACTCTTTAACATCTCAAAAGCTCGTGCGCACTCAGGCATCCAAACAAACTTCTGATCTGTCCTCGTCAGTTTAGAGAGAGGTAAGACCATCTGTGAAAAGTTCTCCACGAAGTGACTGTAATAGCCAGCAAGTCCGAGGAAACTCCCGACTTCTACTATAGTAGTCAACTCAGGCCACTCTCATATCGCAACAATCTTTGCCGGATCCACCACAATACCCTCTCCACTAAACACATGACCAAAAAAAGCCACCGACGACAACCAAAACTCATACTTTGAGAACTTGGCATAGAATTTATTCCTTCTCAGGGCATGCAAAACCATCCTCGAGTGTTTTGCATGATCTTCTTCTGATTGAGAGTATACTAGTATGTCATCAATAAAGACAATCATAAACATGTCCAAATACTCTCGAAAAGCTCTGTGCATCAGATCCATGAAAATTGATGGCACATTAGTTGGTCCAAAAGGCATCACGGTAAACTCATAATGCCCATAGCGTGTACCAAACACTGTTTTAGGAATGTCACATTCCCTAATACGCAACTAATAATAGCCAGACTTTAAATCTAGCTTTGAATAGACAGTCGATCCCACCAATTGATCAAACAAGTCATCAATCTGTGGATTCAGATACTTTTGTTTTCTACCAACTTGTTCAATTCTCGATAATCAATGCATAAATACAAGCTTTCGTCCTTCTTATTCACAAAGAGGACCGGTATACTCTAAGGTGACATACTTGGACGTATATAGCCTTGCTCTAGAAATTCTTGCAATTGAACTTTCAATTCTTCCATCTCCATTGGCGCCACTCGATACGGTGATTGTGACACATGTTTTGCACCTGACACCAGTTCAATAGCAAAGTCAACCTCTCGGTGGGGTGGAAACCCAGGAAGATTCTTAGGAAAAGCATCTGCAAACTCTGATACAACGGGAATGTCACTCAAACTGGACTTCACCTCAATGTCCTCCAACAACGTGAAGAATAACTCTGCGCCCTACCGAACAGATTTGATTACCTGGAGAGCAGACATCAATATCTTGCTCGATCCTCGCATACCAGCAAATTTAGTCTCTCGTTCGGTATTCTGTCCCAGTGTGACTTCCTTAGAGTTGCAATCTATACAGGAACGCTGCTCCGAGAGCTAGTCCTTGCCAAATATTACATTGAACTCCTATATCGGCAGCACAAATGCTTCTAAACCAAAATCCCGAATTCCTATCTGCACCTCAACACAACAAGACCTATCTGCACGCATCACGCAGTCGTTAGGTAACAACACCTTTAATCTATCTGTCATCATAATAATAAACACTCTGATCCGCAATAAGAAGTTCTCAGATAGAAATAAATGAGAAGCACCTGTATCAAACAGTGCTCTCGCCGGATAGTCTCGAATAAGGATGAAGCCTACATTTATCAAGTTATACACAAGCAATTCACAAGGTATAAAGTATATAAAACATGAAAACTATATACTACTCGTACTTGTGACGACATCATCCTATTTGATGGCCTCCTGTTGGCCAAGATTGTAAACTCTTGGATGAGCTGGAGTATATTGGGATGCAGTGAACTCCACTGCCTTTCCCTTCTCATCGTAAGATGCTCATGCCTTCTTATCCTTCCTTAAAAGGTCACTGGTACATCCACGGGCGAAATTCCATGGATTGCCACAAGTGTAACATGTACGAGTGCTTTGTCCTGACGTTTCTCCAGAAGTGACAATAGATGGAGCCTGTCCAAGAGGCTTCGATTTCTTATTCCACTTCCGAAAATGAAAATTTGAAGGAGTTGGCACTTTGAACTCGGGCTTTATCACAACCAAGTCCCTCTTGCCATGCACCCTCTTCATGTCCTTCTCTAACGAGCAAGCCGTATTGACCAATACTTGAAAACCTTGATTCATTGGACCCGAGAGAAGCAACCTCAGCTCATCCCGCAATCCCTCATAGAATCGATTGGTCTTATGCTCCTCGTCAGCGAAAGTGGACCTCGTATACCTTCCCAACCTAGTGAACTCATGTAAGTAGTTATCCACACTACTCTCGCCCTGATTCAAGCGCTAGAAATCATTCTCCATGACAATCCGTTGGGACGAAGGCAGATACTTTGCCTGGAATAATCTCAAAAACTCCTCCATCTAGATCTCAGATAGTCGTCTGCCCATAAAGTGGTGTAACTCCAACTTATCCCACCAAAGCCGAGCCTTTCCATCCAACATGAAAGTGGCCAAGGTTACCTTCTGCCCCTCTTCTGTTTCAATCGTCGTTAATACTCTCTTGACACATGAAAGCCAGTCCTCCACCTGCGTTGGGGATCCTGCACCCGTGAACATAGGAGGACTAAAACTCATGAAGTGCTTCAACTATCTTTCAATGGCTCACCTTTCCGCCAATTCTTCAATAGGCACTTGCCTAACAGCTATAAGCTTAGCCACACCAACCTGGTCCGGGACCATAACAGGACGCACCTGCCCAGTCGACTGTGCATTTATCATAGCAAACACTGCCTCAACAACTAAGTGTATCGTTTTCGCAAAAGGGGGAGGTGAGGGCAAATCAGCTGGTGATGCACTCTCCATAGAACATTGTGGTTCAAACTGCCCCGCACCACTGCGAGTTACCTACAAGTGTAAAATACACAATTTAGTGACCACATACAAGACACACCACGACAAAAAGGAACATGCAGGTTCCTCAAATATGTGTATTTTCATTCCTAGGTAGACATTTTTGAGTTCATTTTGTTATAACGGTAAACACAAACACGTGCTCGCCACTCTAGAAAAGAATTCGTCCACGAATTCGCAAAAGGAAGACTGAGACAAGGAGATGATACTGAATTATAACACCTCCGACCGTCACATATGATATAAAAGAAGGTCCGACCGGGGCCTCACGCCATATTCCATGGACAGTCAGCGAAGTTACATGTGAATATCAAAAGACCAAACGAATCCTAACTCAGAGCATTCTAGTGGAAGCTTCATGGGTTAATTTGAACTCAAGAACCAAGAATGTCCACTATATAAAACCACATAGGAATGTATACAAATACACCAAAAGTTGCGGCCTTAAGACCTTACAAGTGTTTCTCTCCACAAAAGTAATTTACAAACATCGACTCGCAGGCCGACCATACATGAAAACAAGAAAAGTTCTTCGTTTGGCCTTTGAGGGCTGACATAACATCAAAGGGCTGCAACACGCTATTTCCCACTCGGCTCTCCAGCACCTGTATAGGGAAATTCCACCAGCAAGGTGGCAAACAAGGAAACAGTCAGCTTTAGCTGACTAATTTATAATGACCCCACCTCATTCCCGGGGTAGCGGTATTCCTTCCCTACAAGCATAACATTCAGATATATATCACACGAAGGTACAACTTAAGCACCATTCAATATAGGAATGTATGCCACTGCGCTGCAGAGCACCTGATCTATTGTCAAGACTTCACTCTCCTCAACACCACTCGAACCAACGCACTACTCACCATCCATGATGATGCCCTTCGCAACCCTGGGCCACTCGTACCAAAAAAGGAGATGATTCCCAATATTGCGACTTCCATTAAGGGAGCGACCATAGCATAGAAGGCTATCATATGATGAAGATGGAGATTGAGTGCCTCGTCAAACAAGGACATCTCAGAAGATTTCTGTTGAACCAGAATTCGAATCGACGCGTGCCCTAGACAAATAACTCAACAAAGGACAACAAAGTACCACCAATACGGGTAAAGTGAAGACCTCGGACAAGGATGCTCTGCCCTAGTAGAGCACGCAAAGCTTGTGGTCTCACCTTTTTCCATATCATTATTTTCTGCTAACAAACTACTGTCACGCGCATGTGTACTTTAATTACTGCAACTACCTCTAACTTTGTTAAATGTACAGATCTCCTGAAGTAAAATTCTCATGGATAAAATCACAGACCCGATCTCCGACACCAAGCAACATGCTTTCTGATTTTAGGAAGTACCATCTGTCTATAAAGAAGGACAATCTGCTCCCGCACTATAGGGCATCGTGCCCCTGCGTTGTAGAGAACCCGCTCCCGCACTGCAGGGCATTATGCCCCCGCGCTGCAGAGTACCTGATCCCGCACTACAGGGCGTCCTGCCCTCGCTTTGTAGAACATCCACTCCCTCACTATAGGGTCTCATGTCCTCAAGTTGTAGAGCACCCGCTCCCGCGCTGTAGGGTGTCCTGCCCCGCGCTGCAGAGCACCCGCTCCCACACTATCGGGGCATTATGCCCCTATGCTATAGAGCACCTGCTCCCGCGCTGCCGGGGCATCACACCCTCGTGTTGCAGAGCACTCTCTCCCGCGTGGCAAAGCACCATGCTCTTACACCGCTTGAGTACCACAACGTCGCTAGGGCCTGTCCCCCTCACAACCGTCAACGGTTTGAAGGTCTGTCCTTCATCGTTTCTTTGGGATCACATCCCAATGACCTCCCTCTGTCATCGATTGAAGGTCCTCCATTCTTTGCCTCAGTAGGTCGCGATGTCGACAGAGCCTATCCCCCTCGCATTCTCCAGCGATTCAAAGTTCAACCTTTCACCATTTCTCCGGGACCACGTCCCAGCGACCTCCAACTATTGCCGATCGAAGGTCTGTCCTTATCTACCACAGTAGGTCGTGACATCTCTAGGGTCTGCCCCCTCATGCTCGCAAGCAGTGCAAAGGTCTGCCCTTCACCATTTCTCCGGGACTATGTCCCAACAACCTCCCACTACCGCCGATCGAAGGTCTGCCCTTTCCTGCTGCAGGAGGTCACGACATTGCCAGGACCTGCCTCCTCATGCTCGCCAGCGGTTTAAAGGTCTTCCCTTCACCGTCTCTTCGGGACCACATCCCAACGACCTCCTATTTCCGCCGATTACATTGAAATCCTATATCGGCAGCACAAATGCTTCTAAACCAAAATCCCGACTTCCATCTGCACCTCAACACAACAAGACCTATCCGCACGCATCACGCAGCCGTTAGGTGACAACACCTTTAATCTATCTGTCAACATAATAATAGACACTCTGATCCGCAATAAGAAGTTCTCAGATAGAAATAAATGAGAAGCACCTGTGTCAAACAGTGCTCTCGCCGGATAGTCTCGAATAAGGATGAAGCCTACATTTATCAAGTTATACACAAGCAGTTCACAAGGTATAAAGTATATAAAACATGAAAACTATATACTACTCATACTTGTGATGACATCATCCTATTTGATGGCCTCCTGTTGGCCAAGATTGTAGACCCTTGGATGAGCTGGAGTATATTGGGATGCAGTGAACTCCACTGCCTTTCCCTTCTCAGCGTAAGATGCGTCTGCCTTCTTATCCTTCCTTAAAAGGCCACTGGTACATCCACGGGCAAAATTCCATGGATTGCCACAAGTGTAACATGTACGAGTGCTTTGTCCTGACGTTGCTCCAGAAGTGACAATAGATGGAGCCTGTCCAAAAGGCTTCGATTTCTTATTCCACATCCGAAAATGAAAATTTGAAGGAGTTGGCACTTTGAACTCGGGCTTTATCACAGCCAAGTCCCTCTTGCCCTGCACCCTCTTCATGTCCTTCTCCAACGAGCCAGTCGTATTGACCAATACTTGAAAACCTTGATTCATTGGACCCGAGAGAAGCAACCACAGCTCATCCCGCAATCCCTCATAGAACCGATTGGTCTTATGCTCCTCTTCAGCGAAAGTGGACCCCGTATACCTTCCCAACATGGTGAACTCATGTAAGTAGTTATCCACACTACTCTCTCCCTGAGTCAAGCGCTGGAAATCATTCTCCATGACAATCCTTTTTGACGAAGGCAGATACTTTGCCTGGAATAATCTCGAAAACTCCTCCATCGAGATCTCAGATTGTCGTCTGCCCATAAATTGGTGTAACTCCAACTCATCCCACTAAAGCCGAGCCTTTCCATCCAACATGAAAGTGGCCAAGGTTACCTTCTGCCCCTCTTCTGTTTCAATCGTCGTTAATACTCTCTTGACACATGAAAGCCAGTCCTCTGCCTTCGTTGGGGATCCTGCACCCGTGAACGTAGGGGGACTAAAACTCATGAAGTCTTCAGCTGTCTTTCAATGGCTCGCCTTTTCGCCAATTCTTCAATACGCACTTGCCTAACATCTATAAGCTTAGCCACACCAACCTGGTCCAAGACCATAACAGGACGCACCTGCCCAGTCGGCTGTGCATTTATCATAGCAAACACTGTATCAACAACTAAGCATATCGTTTTCGCAGAAGGGGGAGGTGAGGGCACATCAGCTGGTGATGTACTCTCCATAGAACGTTGTGGTTCAGACTGCCCCGCACCACTGCGAGTTACCTAAAAGTGTAAAATACACAATTTAGTGACCACATACAAGACACACCACGACAAATAGGAACACGCAGGTACCTCAAATATATGTATTTTCATTCCTAGGTAGACATTTTTGAGTTCATTTTGTTATAACGGTAAACAAAGACACGTGTTCGCCACTCTAGAAAAGAATTCGTCCACAAATTCGCAGAAGGAAGACCGAGACAAAGAGCTGATACCAAATTGTAACACCTCCGGCCGTCATATAGGATATAAAAGAAGGTCTGGTCGGGGCCTCATGACATATTCCACGGACAGTCAGCGGAGTTACATGTGAATATCATAAGACCAAACGAATCCTAACTCAGAGCATTCTAGTGGAAGCTTCATGGGTTAGTTTGAACTCAAGCACCAAGAATGTCCACTATATAAAACCACATAGGAATGTATACAAATACACCAAAAGTTACTGCCTTAAGGCCTTACAAGTGTTTCTCTCCACAAAAGTAATTTACAAATATCGACTCGCAGGCCGACCATACATAAAAATAAGAAAAGTTCTTCGTTTGGCCTTTGAGGGCCGACATAACATCAAAGGGCTGCAACACGCTATTTCTCACTCGGCTCTCCAACACCTGTACAGGGACACTCCACCAGCAAGGTGGCAAACAAGGAAACAGTCAGCTTTAGCTGACTAATTTATAACGACCCTACCTCATTCCCGGGGTAGCGGTATTCCTTCCCTACAAGCATAGCATTCAGATATATATCACACGAAGTTACAACTTAAGAACCATTCCATATATCACAAACGTTCGCATCAGCTGCCAAACATTCCGTGCAATCAGGGAACAATATCGATCTACTGGAAATGCCCAGCCCCACCACCGTTCAGATGTCCGAGACTTGACAGTCAACATTGAACATTTTAGCCTAGCATATGACCACGACTCTCCCCCAATGCCAATGATAAGTGTCATGTCCTTTAGGTCTCTTTAACCGAACCATATAGAGTGGGTATAAGTCACCTCTTTCCCGTTGCTCAAATCGACATGCCATCGCCGAAAGCCGAAACCTTCACGTCCAATCTACATGACGCGGGTTAGCCTACCCTTTCCTGTAATCCAAAACATAACCAACGTTATGTACAATGGCTCTCACGACCACCAAAGCTGGGAACCCAGGCTCACAGTTCACCTGTTAGCCACACAATCTCTGCGAGACAGGCTTTACAAACGCAATACTATCTAGGAGCTATCACCAGTGATAGTCACTATCGCCTTGCGTTAACAACAAAATACCTCTTTCTGTCTCCAGACTCATTCATAACTGGAACATCTTTCCAGAAAATCCTGCAGCGTCCTGCAGTGCCAGAAAACTGGACTTTCACAACACATAACTCACCAAGAGCTATTGCCAGCGATATCCGCTGTCACCCGGCGATATCCAACAGTTATCAAAACCGTGGTATTTTTTGGGTATTTTCCTGGAGCGCATCTCCAGTAATTCCTACTACTCCATTCACAGGCACAACCCTTCGGACTCCATAAACTACCAGTTTATACTCAGAGTCTTCTCTGACAAGCAAAATAAAACATCATCAATCCAGACCAACCTGTCCGGATGGACTTCACAAACCATGCATATTCCGTACTATGATTTCCGGATTCAATATGCAAGATTACCCGGGGATATCACATATCAACCCATAAGAATTCCCTTCATCTTCCACCTTTTGGTGGGGGGTTCCATGCGTATTCAAAAGTAGGACTTCACTTATCCAAGAAGGATGATCATTACCCTCGTAGGTCGTTTTGGAGCCCTGATCAAGTCTTCTATCCAGATGGAAAGGATCGCCTCACTTTCCTCTTCCCGGATCTTTCTTCTGTTCGTGAATCCGACCACAGGATCTCTTTCACCAAGCATGCAAAACTCAACCCCAGATTCTTTCCCTCAAGAACTTCAAGGACCAAGAGAGAGAGAGAAAATGAGAATTCAATCTCATGACAAGCTTATAACTAGACGCTATCGCCGCGCGATAACTTGCTATCGTTGGGCGGTATCATAGACGGTTGCCGCTTGGCCCAATCGACACTGCTCTGTCGCTCAAAACAGCCTCCACCTTACAACCACGTTGCAAGCTATCGCTGGCGTTACCTCACTACCGCCAGATGGTACTCTCCAGAGCCATATTGTTATTTTTAACTCGGTTATCACTGCACAATAGCTTACTACCGCCCCGCGGTAGTCTCTCAACGATTCGTCAAGTGTGTTGAGAGCGTCGAGTGCTATCGCTACACGGTACCTGCCTACCGCCAAGCGGTATCAACCAGAGGCCTTGATCTTTAAATTTAGCGAGCTATCGCCGCGCGATAACCTCCAGAGACCAATTCTCTGATGTATATGGAATTTTGGGGTATTACAACATATGGACCACGCTCAATGTGAGGAGATGGGTTGGGGTGTACAACATGCATGTCTGTTAAAATGGAACCATGCACGCTCCGTAACACCTCGAATGATATGGTCCCCTCAAAAAACGCTTAATGCACTCCTATGTGCAGAGTCCGAATATAAAAAACTCATGCTAACAGCGTAACCAGCCCTAGGAGGGGCAAGGCCCTCCAAATCAGGAGGCCATCTGGCCACCATATCTAGGCGGCCTCCTCCCAAATTTGGGGCAGACAACCCTTTGGCCGCCCGCCCCCTCGTTGTCACCCCATAAAGGGGGCAAGGGCGCCCAGATTCAGTAGCCCTCCAGGGAAGGCCACCCTATCTGTATGGGCTTCTCCCCGTCCAAGAGGGGCGACATCTTGG
Organism: Platanthera guangdongensis; assembly: GCA_039583875.1. Lineage (NCBI taxonomy): Eukaryota > Viridiplantae > Streptophyta > Magnoliopsida > Asparagales > Orchidaceae > Platanthera > Platanthera guangdongensis. The sequence continues at coordinate 29,466,733 of CM077153.1, read as the reverse complement.
CCACCCCCTTGTCGCCTCCCTGTAAGGAGAGGAAGGCCGCCTAGATCATCCAACCCTATCTGGGTGGCCGCCTCCCAGTGTGGGGTGGGCAGCCCACTGGCCGTCCTCCCCCTCGTCGTCTCCCCACAGAGGGGGCGAGGCCGCCCAGATCGGGCGGACCTCCGGCGGTCCGGTCGCCCAATCTGAGCGGCCTTCTTCCTGTCCAATAGGGAGGCCCCCTTAGTCGTGCGCCCCATTGTCAACACTCCGCGAGTGAGAGAGACTGCCAAAATTGGGCAACCTCCTCCTTACCCAGCCGCAGGCCTCGTCGGGCCACCTCCTCCCCTTGCCAGTCGGGTGATCGGTGGTCCTATTGGATCTGAATTGCCTAAAGGGGAAAGTTTGTCCTTTCCAAAAAGTTGGTGAGCTATGTGCCCCATTTTGGATGTTCTGATTCGTCCGTCCGGTGGTTGTTAGGTAAAATTACTAGAGCGCCCTTCATAAAATCTATAAATATGACACACACCTCCTTTATTTACATCTTTTTCCCTCCCCAAAATTTCTCCTGCAATTTTCTCCCTCCTCACATATTTTTCCTATGATCAAACTCTCTCTCTTCCACCTCTTTCTCTCACTACAGGATCAACGCCGAAGTTCGTCTTGATGGCCGAAGTTCGTCTTGACCGTTGAAGTTCGTCTAGACTGACGAAGTTCGTTTTGACCGCCAAAGTTCATTTTGACCGCAAAAGTTCGCATAAACATCAAAAGTCCGTCTTGAACGCCAAAGTCCATCTTGACCGCTGAAGCCGGTCTTGACCGCAAAATTTCTTTTTGACCACCAAAGTCCGTTTTGATCGCCGAAGTCGCCCACGAGATTCATCAAACACTTCGAAGGTCGCAGGAAGTCCAATAATTGCCTTCTGCCTTTGGTCATCTGCGCGGCGACCGAGCAATCCACAAGCCTCCTCAGTGTTAGCAGACCATGTCCGTCAGCACTCCCAAATTTGTATGCCCTACACCATGAGCAGAAGCAAGACCGCGGTACTCTCAACACCCTCAACTCAGTGTAGGCCAATCAGTCAACACCAAATCAATTGCCCAAACTCCTTTAAGCGTAATAGGAGAGAAGTTGCAGGAGTTTAGACACGTAGAGTGCGCCACCCAAGCTCCGTAGTTGCAAGTACCAAGACGTGCAAGGAACGTCGCTCCTGCTTCCAAGCACCAATAGAGGACTCTAGAGTACAATGAGCGCATCGCTCCCCGCAACATATGAAGAAATACTCAACTACGTGAGCAGCGGTATGTCACCCTCTGAGCCTTGCTTTCTCTCTTTCTCTGATAATTGTAATGAGAGGCGGTTTGTAGTCCTCGATTCTCTTAAAATCCTTGTACCTCAACTAGTAAATAGTGGAGGTTTGTTCAGCACATATCCGACTATGTAATTTTTCACCCAGTTGACAAGTTTTCCACATTAAAAAATTGTCTTGCCTGCTTTCTATTTTCTGTGACTGTTTGCATGCTCGACCGCTCTTCGGGCTAAGATGGTTCAATTAGTCTGGTCTACCAAGAGCCTCGAGCGATCCACAATAGTTCAACACCGTATATGAGAACACGTTTCCCAGCATTCCTAAAATATTCAGAAAATAATATCATCTGCACAGTGATACTTGTCACCAACGACCATGACAAGAAGAAACGTCTGCATCATCAAACAAATAGCCCTCGGGGGACATGCTGCTCCAACTCTCTCCCATTCGCACGACAACGTGCCTCCCGTGGAAGAGGCCATGCTTGTGCCTTATGCATAATTGGAGGAACGCATGCACCAGTTAGAATAGATCCAAAGTCAAGCGCTTGTGCTTTTAAGAGAGAAGATGACCCCTCTTGCCCCTCGCTCAGCTTTTGGGCTCGGCAACCCACCTCCGTCAACTTTGGACCGTGCCATAACGAAAGAGTTTGCCAACAAGTATTGCATGCCTGCAAGAGAGTCCATTGATGATGCTAGCTCAGCCCACCCCGTCCCTCAGGCTTAAGAATCTAAAACTCATCAACTCCGTTACCGCATGGAGGTTTCAAGCCTCGACCCTTCATTTTGAAGGACCACTCATAAAGAACTTCGCAACACAGTTGCCTAGGAGCACGAATAAGATGAGTGGCAGACTGCTTTAGCCCGACATCCCATACACCATAATTCATCGTTGGAAACAAATGCACATCAACAACAAATTCAAAAGCAGCTAAAGAGAAATATGGGATGCGACCCACCGCGAATACTCAAGAAAGGTGGCAGACCTCGTGACAAATCCCGCCAAACCGGGGGCATCACTATTGTCAAGACTTCACTCTCCTCAGCACCACTCAAACCAACGCACTACTCACCATCCATGATGATGCCCTTCGCAACCCCGGGCCACTCGTACCAAAAAAGGAGATGAGTCCCAATATTGCGACTTCCATCAAGGGCGCGACCATAACATAGAAGGCTGTCATATGATGAATATGGAGATCGAGCGCCTCGTCAAACAAGGACATCTCAGAAGATTTCTGTTGAACCAGAACTCGAATCGACGCATGCCCTAGACAAATAACTCAACAAAGGACAACAAAGTACCCCCAATATGGGTAAAGTGAAGACCTCGGGCAAGGGCGCTATGCCCTAGTAGAGCGCACAAAGCTTGTGGTCTCACCTTTTTCCATATCATTATTTTCTGCTAACAAACTACTGTCACGTGCATGTGTACTTTAATTACTGCAACTACCTCTAACTTTGTTAAATGTACAGATCTCCTGAAGTAAAATTCTCATGGATAAAATCACAGACCCAATCTCCGACACCAAGCAACATGCTTTCTGATTTTAGGAAGTACCATCTGTCTATAAAGAAGGACAATCTGCTCCCGCGTTGTAGGGCATCGTGCCCCTGCGCTGTAGAGAACTCGCTCCCGCACTACATGGCATTATGCCCCCGCACTGCAGAGCACCTAATCCCACACTACAGGGTGTCCTACCCTCGCTCTGTAGAGCATCCACTCCCTCACTATAGGGTCTCATGTCCTCACGTTGTAAAGCACCTGCTCCCGCGCTGTAGGGTGTCCTGCCCCTCGCTGCAGAGCACCCGCTCCCACACTATCGAGTTATTATGCCCCTGTGCTATAGAGCACCCGCTCCCGCGCTGTCGGGGCATCACACCCTCGTGCTACAGAGTACTCGCTCCCGCGTGGCAGAGCACCATGCTCTCCACCGCTTGAGTACCACGACGTCGCTAGGGCCTATCCCCCTCACAATCATCAACAGTTTGAAGGTCTGCCCTTCATCGTTTCTTTGGGACCACATCCCAACAACCTCCCTCTGTCGTCGATTGAACGTCCTCCATTCTTTGCATCAGTAGGTCGCGACGTCGACAAAGCCTGTCCCCCTCGCATTCGCCAGCGGTTCAAAGTTCAAACCTTCACCGTTTCTCCGGGACCACGTCCCAGCAACCTCCCACTATTGCCGATCGAAGGTCTGTCCTTCTCTGCCGCAGTAGGTCGCGACATCTCTAGGGTCTGCCCCCTCATGCTCACAAGCAGTGCAAAGGTCTGCCCTTCACCATTTCTTTGGGACTATGTCCCATCAACCTCCCACTAATGTCGATCAAAGGTCTACCCTTTTCTGCTGCAGGAGGTCACAACATTGCCAGGACCTGCCTCCTCATGCTCGCCAGTGGTTTGAAGGTCTTCCCTTCACCGTCTCTTCGGTACCACATCCCAACAACCTCCTACTTCCGCCGATTAAAGGTCTGCCCTTCTTCTCTACAGTAGGTCATGACGTCATCAGGGTCTGCCCCTCTCACTCGCCAGTAGTTTGAAGGTCCGCCTGCACCGACTCACCGGGGCTCTCCTCCCCCATGACCTCCCATTGCCATAGATCAAAGGGTTAGCCCTAACCCCTGCAGTATGTCACACCATCGTCAGGACCCGCCCCCTTGTGGTAGCTAGATTCGAAGGCCTGCCATTTACTACTGTACTCAACAACATCCTCCATCATGGTGGTCCCAACCTCTCATTACCCGGATAGAATCATTTGCCTTTCGCCCTAATAGTAGGTTACAAAACCATTTAGGTCTCTGAAAGTATTTGAATACAAGGATAGCTAATCACCTAAAGAGGGTGTGGGTGGGAGGGGGGGGGGGTGGTGGTGAATAGGTTATTAAGGTCTTTTTGAGTTCTTTAAAATCTTTTACTGTTTTAGGTCCTTCTGTGTTTGCTTAGTTCTGCTTTCAAGAAAATAACACACAGCACACAAGATATTTATAGTGGTTCCCCAGTATATAAGTACATCCACTGTCCCTCTCGCCTTTCTAACAGTATGTTAGACAAGGGACTTCTCCAAAAACTTGACTTCTCAGATATTACAACACGATCCTACCGGATCACTTAGTCTCCACTGAGACTTAAAACACAGGCACTCAGCCACACCACACAGTATTCACTTGATCACCTAACACAGGCACAAATGCCCTTCAACATAGGCTGGGAGATCAGCCCTAACACACACATCCTACACTGGATCCTACTCTCAACCTTTATAACTTAGGCGTTACAACATTGATCTTACAGATCCACACACAACCTATATAATCTAGGCTTTATAACACAAATCTTGAACAGATCCACAGAATTTGAAAGATTAAAATAGATTTGACTCGAGAGATTTTGTTCTCTGAATCAACTGCTTCCTGAGTCGAATGAAACTCAACTCTATCTTTTTCTCAGCAATAAGAAAGACAATCTTCAATGATCTGCTATTTGTGCTGGAAGTTACTCGGAATTTTGATTCTGATCTTGCTGATGAAGGAGGAAAAAATGTGAATGATTGTCGTCGATCAACTAACCTGTAAGACAGAATTCAATTGCTCTGCCTTTCCTTCTGTTCTAAGAAAAACTCAGATCAGATTTCTTCTTCACCGATCTAGAGATTGATCTTCTGATTTGGCTCTGCTTGAATCGAGAAGCAACTTCAGCTAGGGCTTGCCTAGAATGATTCTTCTTCCTCAGAGAAACCCTCTGATCTTGCTGTAGCAGATGTTGATTGCAGCAGCTAACTTAGAAACTCTTCAGATTTGTCGAATTGAAGTTCTTGTCTCTGCAACAATGGCAGGGGAAGAAGACGAACTCCCGCTCCTATTTTTGCGAAATGAATTGATCTGTCATAATGTTAATTTGATCCAGATCTCATCCTTTATTTATAATCCCGTCATCCAGCGAGATGATTGACACGTGTCACTTGTTAATCGACTGATTATATCCTTAGTTTTACAGAATAAGACTGACAACGCCGTTAATAATGAATTACATCTCTTCTTTAGTCATTTTAAACTTTGTTGACTTTTTGTTGACTTTGTTGACATCAACCATTCTAGACTTACAAAATTTCAGATAAGTACTCAGGCGTTGAGTGCATTGAGTGAACAAGCATTACTCAACAAATCTGGACATAGAAATTGTTCAGCTCTGCTAGGCGTTGAGTGAGTAAGCTCCACTCAACTCTTCTTAACTTAGTCAACTTCTCAGCTTATCCAGGCAATGAGAGCTTTGAGTGTATACACTTCACTCAACATTTTTTTGCCTTAGCTTGATCTTTAGCCCTTTCTGTATCCTTGGCGTTGAGAGCGTTGAGTGAACTGGCTTCACTCAATGATTCTAGACTTAGAAAAATTCTGCTCTGCATGAAGACATTGAGTGTGTTGACTATACTCAATGATTCTGGACTTAGAAAAATTTTACTCTGCATGAAGGCGTTGAGTGTGTTGACTACACTCAACACTTTTTCACTTTGGCGTTGAGAGCGTTGAGTGTATCTTCATCACTCAACGTTTTTGTACTTGACCACAACTACACCACTGCATGGTGTTGAGAGCGATGAGTGTAGCTTCATCACTCAACGCTTTTGTACTTAGCTATTTTTCTATTTCACTCTTTCCCCTTGGCTTTGAATGCTAGAGCTTGACTCAAAGCTTTCTGTCATTTGGTATTGAGTGAAATAGTTTTACTCAACGTTTGTGGACTTGGACAAATTTTCCAGTCTATCTTCTATGGCGTTGACTGAATTAACATGACGTTGAGTGATCAGGCTTCACTCAACGCTTCTGGACTTAACCAATTTTTTGTGACAAATTTGCTTTGGCTTTGACAGAACCAGCAAGACTCAATGCTTTTGGCTATATGACGTTGGGTGAGTTGCCTTCACTCAATGCCTGTGGGCTTAGCCACTTTTTTTGCCTTGTGAAACCTTAATGCTTTGACTGCTTGCCCTCTCTCAGCATTGTTAGTTGTATGGCGTTGAGTGAACTGGCTTAACTCAACTCCTGTGGACTTAGTCATTTTTCTGCACTGTAACTTGCTGGGCTTTGATTGTCCAGAATTCACTCAGCGCTATTAGCTGTATGACATTCAGTGAACAGGCTTCACTCAACGCTTGTGGACTTAGCCATTTTTCTTCACTGTCATTGGCTTCTAGTTCATCTGGCGTTGAGTGAACTTACTCCACTCAACACCTGTGGACTTAGGTAATTTCTTGTCTTTCTAGTCAGCTTCTTTGAGTCCACCTGTCAATGTCACTTGGAGCACCTGTCCAATCAATATGACATAGACTAACCTACATGCATGAACTTAAAAATACATCAAATACAACTATGTGTATACCATTGACTTGTTTGACTTCTTACAAATCTGGGACATTAGGATCAACATACCCAACAATCTACCCCCTTTGAAGAAGTCAAAACATCACTTCAAAAACCTTTATAAATGATATACACTAACATATGCAGCAACAATAAACAACAATATATTAACACAAGAGAGTGAAGGGTTACCACATTTTCCATTTTTCTGCTAGTATGGTGATCATCACCTACTCCCCCTGTGTTGCTGCAAGATTCATCTTTTTCCCTTTGTATGAGAACACCACCTGCTCCCCCTGTTTTACTGCCATAGTTGAGCTTGCTTGATCAATCCTTTTGTCCTTGATATCGCTTGATCCATAACTTGATTAACCCCTTCTCTCCCCATTTTGACTTCTATAGAATAGTCATGGAGGTCTAGCTTCCTTTGATTTTCTTCTCCCCCTAGCTATGTGTAGGTGATCAACTTATACAATTGCTAGCCTCATCTCTTTACAAGGTCGTACCTGCTTCTGCAGTTTTTTTAATTGCACCCCATCAATAAGAGCATCTTTTATCATATCTTCCTGATAGACACTTTGGTCTCCACAATCTTTATACCACTAAAGGGCTTCTCATACTACAAGAAAAAGAACAAACCTGCAACCAAAAATACTATAGGGAGTAACTGAAGCTAAACTAAGTTCAACATAGCTAATTCAAATTTGAAGGTGTTGAACTTTGCTTCATCTAGTGGTTTAGTGAAAATGTCAGCCACTTGCTTGTCAGTGGATACAAACTCGAGATTAATATCATCGCATTCTACATGCTCTCTTATAAAGTGATATCTAATCTTTATGTGCTTAGTCCCGCTATGTGATATGAGATTTCTAGCTATAAAAATAACACTAGTATAATCACAAAATATAGAGCTTCTACTTATCTGGAGGTTATATTCCTGGCGTTGATGCTAGATCCACAACAACTGTGCACAACAACTCCCTGCAGCTATATATTCTGACTCTACAATAGAAATATAAATACTAGTCTGCTTCTTGCTGCTCCAAGACACTAGTCTTCTACCTAGAAATTGACAGTAACCTGATCTACTTTTCTTGTCCTCTCTGCAGCCTGTAAAGTCTGCATCTGAATAGCCTATTAGTTCAAAATCCTTATTCCTAGGGTATCATAGGCCAAGATTTGGTGTGCCCTTTAGATATCTCAAAATCCACTTAGCAGTAGAGTAATGTGTCTCTTTAGGGCATGCCTGATATCTACCATAGACATATGTAGCATACATGATGTCTGGCCTACTAGCAGTGAGGTATAAAAGAGATCCAATTATTACTCTATACAAAGTCTGATCAACAAGTTTCTCTGCCTCATCTTTGTCTAAAAACATACTTGATCCCATGAGAGTTTTCATGGTGCAAACATTCTCCATCCTGAATTTTTTAATCAACTCTCTAGTAAACTTAGACTGTGATATGGATAATCCATTATTAGTTTGTCTTAATTGGAGGCCCAAGAAGAACTTAAGTTCACCCATGCTGCTCATCTCAAACTTTTCATGCATAAGTTTACCAAACTTTCTGCAAATGTTGTCATCAGTAGATCCAAAGATAATGTCATCAACATATATTTCTACTAGGATAATCTTGACCTTAGATTCCCTTAGGAATATGGTATTGTCTATCTTCCCCCTTGAGAATTTATTTTCAATGAGGAAGCTAGACAATGTCTCATACCATGCTCTATGGGCTTGCTTTTGCCCATATAGAGCTTTCCTTAGTCTATAAACAAAACCAGAATGATTAGGAACAACAAAATCTGGAGGTTATTCAACATAAACTTCTTCCTTCAAGTCTCCATTCAGGAAGGCTGACTTCACATCCATCTGGTAGATTCTGAAACCTTGGTATGCAGTATATGCAAGGAATAGTCTGATAGCTTCTAGTCTTGCTATATGGGCAAAAGTTTGATCAAAGTCAATACCTTTTTCTTGTCTGTACCCCTAAGCTACTAGTCTAGCTTTGTTCTTAACTATAATGTCATTTTCATCAAGTTTATTCTTGTAGATCCACTTGGTTCCAATGACATTATGTCCTTGAGGTCTGGGAACCAGCTTTCAGACCTTACACATTTTAAATTAGTTCAGTTACTCTTGCATAGCTACAATCCATAACTGATCTTTGTTAGCCTCTTCAAATTTCTTAGGCTGCACTTGTGATAGGAAACTGTAGTACATTGCTCTGTTGAGACATTTGCTCATTGTCACTACTCCTTATCTTGCATCACCAGTAATTTGGTGGCCTGGATGATCCCTCAGATGTCTTACTGCTAGAGGTTGTCTTGCTTCATCATTATGCTCTTCATGATGCAGATCTTCATCCACTTCCTATGTGCCTTATGCTTCCTCCAGAATATACACGCCCTCAACTTTGTCGTGAATTGTTGAAGCAGCTTCCTTGAAAGTGAGCTTATCCAACACTAGTTTAGTACTTGCAGAACTAGAAGAAGAGCTTGACAGCTCATTATTAATCATATTTGACTCATCAAATACTACATTAACTGACTCTTCTATAACTTGACTTGTCAAGTTGTAGATCCAATAAGACTTACTATGATTGTTTTACCCAATAAAGATCTCCTCATAGGACTTGACATAAAACTTAGTTATATAGGATTTCTCATTATTGAGCACAAAGCACTTGCTCCCAAAGATTTTAAGATATGCAAAGTTTGGTTTTCTACCCTTCAAGATCTCATAGGGAGTATTTTTGTGCCCCTTGGTGATAGAAGTCCTGCTGAGGACATGACAAGCAGTGTTTACTGCCTCAGCCCATAAATATTCTGGGAGATATGTGTTATTTAGTAAACTCCTTCCAGCTTCTATGAGAGTCCTATTCTTCCTCTCAGCAACCCCATTTTGCTGAGGTGTTCTTGGAGAGGAAAACTCTTGTTGAATCTCATGTTCTTCACAAATTCTTGTCTTGCATTCAGATTGAAATTCAGTCTCATGGTCGCTTCTGATTTTGACCACAGTACTGTCCAACTCATTCTGTATTTGCTTGACGAATGTCTTGAAGTCATCATGGGTTTCAGGTTTTTTCTTCAAAAAGAAAACCCAAATAAATATGAAAAAGTCATCAACAACCACAAAGGTATAGACTATCCTACCTAGACTATGAATTGGCATTGGACCAAACAAGTCCATATACAAAAGGTATAAACACCTTATAGAATCTTTAGTCTCAATGCTTTTGAAGGAGGATTTGGTCTACTTGCCCTTTTGGCATGCAGAGAAAATGTCTTCCTTAGTGCACTTCATGTTAGGACCATTACTAACAAACTCTTTACTATAGAGCTTACTTATAGTCTTATAATTCAAATAAGTTAACCTATTGTGTCATTTGACACAGTGTAGGCTTTCTTATTTGCAACTAAGGAAATGGGAGAGTCTGAAGTTAGACAAAGAAAATTTAGACAATAAACATTCTCACTCCTAGTGCCAGTCAAAATGACCTCTGGGTTACTTGATCTTCTAATATGACACTTATCCTTGTGGAAAGATATGATATAGCTAAGATCACATAATTGGCCTATGCTTATAAAGTTGTGTTGCAACCCTTCCACATAAGCCACTTTTGTGAAAGTGACTAAGCCATTAGTAATCTTACCATAACCATTGTTGATCTCTCTGTCTGATCCACCAAATATCACCTTGGGTCCATCCTTTACTGGAATGAACTCCTTTAGATTGCTCTTTATTCCAGTCATGTGCTTTGAGCAACCACTGTCCAAGTACCATATATGGGTATGGATACTTTGACTAACTTACAAAACATATTTATTTTACCTTAAGACCACAATATTTATTGGGTCCTAGGTGTATATTAGTCTGATAATGCCTACCTGCTGCTCTTCTGACAGGCAAGCTAACATTAGCTCTCGACATACTATGATTGTGCTAACAATCAATAGCAAAGTGGCTACCTTGCCATAGCACCAACACTCATGAATGTTGTATCTTCTTTTCTGAGCTAGTCTAGTGGTTGTGTTGACAACAACTCTTTGTCTAGAAGGTGCAGCAACATACCTGTTCTTTTGTTTCCTAGCCTTAGTCTGACTAGTGGTGGGTCTGGCAGTGGAAGTGCTTGGGATATCTTGAGCCCTACCAGCATCTGTCTTCTTTTTAAAAAACATACTGTTGATGGCCTCTGAGATGCCCAAGTCTGGTCTACTGACAGACTTGCCCTTGGTCTTAGAGTGGGTTGGAATATTCTAAGAACAATTTGCAACTTTACCCTTTAGTGAAGGGGCTGGTGCACCAAAAACAAATGGACCAGGATGGGTCATTTGAATTTCCTCATAGGGAGCCTTGAAGGCACTTGCCCCCTTCTATATCTTCGACCATGGTGGAGAACACCTTTGTTCCCACTAGTGGACCTATCATTCATCCAGTGACCATGAATGCTCTCTTATTCATACCTGTTTGAGGGTAGCAGTACTCTATTGAATTGAACAAGAGGCTTGGAGGATAGTTGCTGCACTGGATCTTTGCCCTTTCCCTTAGGATTGACAGCTCTTATTCATCCCTTGAAACCCAACCCCTCCTCACCCTTTTGGGAGGAGGAGTCTATCAAGGGCAGCAGTGAACTTGGCTTGGAGTAGCTAGACACTATCCTCCTCTCCCTCCCAAGCAATTCTTCCAGGTCCCTTATTTGGTTCTCCTGATACTCAATGGTGTCTATCTGAATGAAGGAAATGATTTCTAGTTCACTGATTTCCTTCAGTTTTAGATCCATCATTTATGCATGCTGGGAAGCAGCAAGCTGAAGGGAGGATATTTCCTTAGCTTGCTTCTTGGCTAGCATGCATCCTACTTTTCTTAAAAGCATTTAGCAAGACACATACTTGTCAATAACTGAATTGACATCTTCCTCTGATTCAGACCCATCTTCATCATAGGATCGAGATGCTTTTGAACTAAGACCAGTCTTATAATTAGACTTAGATGAAGAGCTGGATGGAGAGTGTACCTTAGATGGTCCAGGCTGATCCTGGCAAGATTCCTCATCTAATTTAGTCGTCGACCCAATGCAGGCTTCATCTTCATCATCTGACTCTAAGGAGGATGAGTCAGTCCAGCTTTTCTCCTTCTTATCAATGAAGGTCTTCTCCTTCTTGCCCTTCTTATGATTGTGATTTTTCTTATCAGCCTCCTTCTTCTTCACAGGTCATTTATCCACAACATGCCCTGGCTTGCTGCAGTAAAAACAGATAACCTTATTAGAAACATGTTTACTAGATTTTGGGTCATACCTGCCCTCCTTGGAGGGTTTCTTCTTAGTTCTGAAATAGTCCTCCTTGTGTTGAAAGGAAGAGGTAGGTTTGCTCCTCTACCCCTTCTTCTTCATTATCTTTAGAAACTGCCTTGAGAAAGCATCAAATTCTTCATCAGACATATTACATCCTGATGTCTCTTGATTTGAACTTTCTGACTCAGTTGGTCTTCTCTGGGGAGAAGGATTTTTCTCCTTGCTCCTCTTGGAGCTATCAGCCTTAAAGGCCACAGTAGATTCTTTAGCATGGACTTTGCTGCTCTTCTCTTCCTCCTTCCTTGCAGTCAGCTGCATCTCATATGACAACAACTTACCAAACAGTATGGATGGTGGAGTATTTGCCAGCATTGCCACTTCTCTAATGGAAGATATCTTAGTATCGCAGTCGCTAGTAAGAGACCTAAGGAACTTATCATTTAACTCATAGTTTCTAAAGACACGACCATAGGTCCTTAGCTCATTAATAGTTCTGAAAAATCTTTCATAGAAGCTAGCTATGGTCTCCTCCCTGATCTATCTGAAAGCCTCATACTCTTGATTGAGCATTGACTTTCTATCATCTTTGACTTCCTCAGTACCTTCCACGTAAATTACCAAAGTGTGCCACATTTCCTTTGAGGTCTTGCAGTGCGCCAAGTTTTGAAAGGTGGAGTCATCTATGACACTAATTATAATATTTTGTTCCATCTTATCCATTGTAGCTAAAATGACTTCATCCTAAGTCATTTCAGTATAATTCTTTGGAGTCTGAATGTTTGCATCAAGGACAGATACCTTCATAGGGATGAATGGTCCTTCCTGAACTGTTATGTAGATCCAAAGATCAGATGCCTCCATGAACAATCTGACTCTTTCCTTTCATATACCAAAATTCTTCTTTCTACAGAGAGGAAGTTTCATGAATCCTAGCTCTTTGTGATTCTCTCCTGAACCCATCTGAACCTTCTGACAGCTACCCTGGAGATCTACTCAAACTGTTAAGCTTTTCTTGAGTAACTTCCATCTGATAACACTTGAAAGTCTTTAAATACAAGGGTAGTTAATCACCTAGAGGGAGGGTGAATATGTTATTAAGGTCTTTTTGAGTTCTTTAAAACCTTTTACTATTTTAGGTCCTACTGTGTTTGCTTAGTTCTGCTTTTAAGAAAATAACACACAGCATACCCGATATTTATAGTGGTTCCCCAGTATATGGGTGCATCCATTGTCCCTCTCGTCTTTCTAACAGTATGTTAGACAAGGCACTTCCTCAAAAACATGGCTCCTTAGAGATTACAACACGATCTCACTGGATCACTCAGTCTCCACTAAGACTTACAACACAGGCACTCAACCCCACCACACAGTAATCACCTGATCACCTAACATATGCACAAATTCCCTTCAACACAGGCTAGGAGATCAGCCCTAACACACATATCCTATACTAGATCCTACTCTCAGCATTTATAACTTAGGCTTTACAACATTGATCTCACAGATCCACACACAACCTATATAATCTAGGTCTTACAACACAGATCTTGAACAGATCCATAGAATTTGAAAGATAAAAATAGATTTGACTCGAGAGATTTTGTTCTCTGAATCAACTGCTTCCTGAGCCGAGTGATTCTCACCTATATCTTCTTCTCAGTAACAAGAAAGACAATCTTCAATGATCTACTGCTTGTGCTGGAAGTTACTCAGAATCTTGATTCTGATCTTGCCGATGAAGGGGGATAGAATGTGAATGATTTTCTTCGATCAGTTAACCTGTAAGGAACAATTCAATTGCTCTGCCTTTCATTCTGTTCTGAGAAAAACCCAGATCAGATTTCTTCTTCACTGATCTAAAGATTTATCTTTTGATTTGGCTCTGCTTGAATTGAGAAGAAATTTCAACTAAGGCATACCTAGACTGATTCTTATTCCTCAGAGAAACCCTCTGATCTTGTTATAGCAGATGTTGATTGCAGTAGCTAACTCAGAGACTCTTCAGTTTTGTCAAATTGAAGTTCTCGTCTCTACAAAAATGGCGGGGGAAGAAGACGAACTCCCGCTTCTCTTTCTGCAAAATTAATTGATCTGTCAGAATGTTAATTTGATTCAAATCTCATCCTCTATTTATAATATCGTCATCCAGCAATATGATTGACACGTTCCGCTACTTAATCGACTGATTATATCCTTAGTTTTACAGAATGAGACTGACGACGCCGTTAGTAATGGATTACAGCTCTTTCTTAGTCATTTTGAACTTTGTTGACTTTTTGTTGACTTTGCTGACGTCAACCATTCTGGACTTAGAAAATTTCAGACAAGTACCCAGACGTTGAGTGAACAAGCATTAATCAACGAATTTGAACTTAATTTTCAGCTCTGTTAGGCGTTAAGTGAGTAAGCTCCACTCAATGCTTTTTAACTTAGTCAACTTCTCAGCTTGTCCAAGCATTGAGAGCATTGAGTGTATAAGCTTCACTAAACGCTTTTTTCCTTAGCTTGATCTTTAGCCCTTTTTGCATCCTTGACGTTGAGAGCGTTGAGTGAACTGGCTTCACTCAACAATTCTGGACTTAGAAAAATTCTTCTCTGCATGAAGGCATTGAGTGTATTGACTATACTCAATGATTCTGGACTTAGAAAAATTCTACTCTGCATGAAGGCGCTGAGTGTGTTGACTATACTCAATGCTTTTTCCCTTTGGCATTGAGAGCGTTGATTATAGCTTCATCACTCAACGCTTTTGTACTAGGCCGCAACTGCTCCACTGCATGACATTGAGAGCGTTGAGTGTAGCTTCATCACTCAACGCTTTTGTACTTAGCCATTTTTCCGTTTCACTCTTTCCCCTTGGCCTTGACTGTTAGAGCTTGACTCAAAGCTTTCTGTCATCTGGCGTTGAGTGAACTGGCTTCACTCAAAGCTTGTGGACTTAGACGAATTTTTCAGTCTATCTTCTATATCATTGACTGAATTATCATGACGTTAAGTGATCACACTTCACTCAACGCTCCTGGACTTAACCAATTTTCTGTGACAAATTTACTTTGGCTTTGACAGAACTAGCAAGACTCGATGCTTTAGGTTATATAACGTTGAGTGAGTTGACTTCACTAAATGTCTGTGGACTTAGCCACTTTTCTACCTTATCAAACCTTAAAGCTTTGACTGCCTGCCGTCTCTCAGCGGTGTTAGTTATATTTCAGGGAGAATCCGGCGCAGTTTTATCCCTTGCAACTTTCCTTTTTAAAGGGGATTGTTTCCACGACTCCACCATCCGGCCAATTCTATTCCACTAATCCCTTCGGCAGAAGAGCAGTTTGCAGTTCACTTAACGCCTGTGGACTTAGTAAATTTTCTTCACTGTCACTGGCTTCTGGTTCATCTGGCGTTGAGTGATCTACTCCACTCAACGCATATGGACTTATGCAATTTCCTGTCTTTCCAATCAGCTTCTTTGAGTCCACCTATCAATGTCACTTGGACCACCCATCCAATCAATATGATATAGACTAACCTGCATGCATTAACTTAAACATACATCAAATACAACTATGTGTATACCATTGACTTGATTAACTTCTTACAAATCTGGGGCATTGGGATCTATGAACCCAACAGTCTCTTACTCCAACAACCACCCTCAAATGAGCAAATCAAAGTCGCTCGCGCAAGACAATAGAGCCAATACTCCAAACATCACAAACCAATGCTCGAGGCTGGAATAGTTAACAAACAATCAAGCAATATATACTGAGTGACCAAGGTGCTGAAAACGTTGCACAAAAGCACTACATAATGCAAACATGCAAAAAATAATAAAGGCGGAGCTACACCTCAACTACATCAACGTTATAGCCCCCGCTCCCATCATGCGAAAGATCTCTAGTACTAAAATTCGGCTACGCCGCACCAACGTGTCCACACCATCATGTAGAGGATCTTTACCTCCAACCTTATAGGTATCCCATACCATCCCCTTGAAACATCAACTCGCACCACAATCAATAAGGAGAGCTACTGCAGCAGCCTCCCCATGCGAGCAATGTTTCGCTACCTGGTAGGCCTAAAATTCACTTGAATCTTCATAAAGATAAAGCGACGAATGCACACAACATACCTCATACAACATCGCGCACATTGCGCCTCGTTCTCACACTACACATATTGCTCTCAGCGTGCACGCTGCACCCTGCAAGTGCATTGCACACTTTGCTCCTAGCGTGCGCCTCGAGCATGCTACACCCTACTACACAACACTCTCATCATGCAATGCATCTCAAGCACCTCTACCACACCTACTGCCTCCACCTCAATCACCGCGGGTTGTCACACACATGTAGTTCAGCAAGAAGTCCACGCCCTCCATGCACTTTGGCTCTGCACCACGGTGACTTGGGGGGGGGGGGGCAAATGATAGGGTCCCCTCAAAAGAGCTAAATGCACCCCATATATAAAGTGCAGATATAAAAAAACCTCCCACTAATGGCGTAACCGCCCGGGGCATAACCACCAGAGGCATGGCCTCCCGACCCTCCGTCGGTGTGCCGAGCCCCCACCCCCCCCCCCCCACCCACCACCCGGCCGCTCGAACGAGGCGGCCTCCTCGCCTCCTGAGGCGGGTAGCCCCTTGACCACCCTTCCCCTCACCGTCTCCCCGTAGAGGGGGCGATGCAGCATAGATAAAACAACTCTCCGGGGGCCCTATCTCGGCGACCATCTTCCCGTCTAAGGGGGCGGCCCATTGGTCGGCCTTTCCACTTGTTAGTGCTTCGCAAGGAGGCGAGGCCGCCTAAATTAGGCAACCTCTTGCTCATCGGGCTGCCTCCTCCCCTCATCAGCTGAGTGATCGGGGGTCCCATTGGGCCCGAATCGCCCAAAGGGGCAAGATTATCATTTTCGTAAAGTTGGTGATCCATGTGTCCCATTTCAAACGTTCATATTCGTCCATCTGAGGGTTATCAGGTAAAATTACTAGAGCGCCCCTCCTAAAACCTATAAATAGAACTCATGCCTCCTTCATTTGAATCTTTTTCTCTCCCCGAAATTTCTCCTATGATTTTCTCTCTCCTCCTTATTTTTCCTATGATCAAACTCTCTCTCTTCCTCCTCTTTCTCTCCCTGCAGGATCTATACTGAAGTTCATCTTGACGACCAATGTCTGCCTTGACCGCCAAAGTCCGTTTAGACCACTGAAGTCCGTCTTGACCGCCAATGTCTGCCTTGACCGCCAAAGTCCGCCTAGACCTCCGAAGTCTGTCTAGATCACCGAAGTCTGTCTTGACCGGCTAAGTCCGTCTTGACCGCCAAAGTCCATCATGACCGCCAAAGTCCTTCTTGACCGTCAAAATCCGTCTTGACCGCCAAAGTTCATCTTGACCGCCAAAGTCCGTCTTGACCGCCAAAGTCCTTCTTGACCGGCAAAGTCCGTCTTGACCGTCAAAGTCCGTCTTGACCGCCAAAGTCCGTCTTGATCGCCAAAGTCCGTCTTGACCGCCAAAGTCCGTCTTGACCGCCAAAGTCCGTCTTGACCGCCAAAGTCTGTCTTGAGCACTCAAGCCGCCCTTGAAATTCATTAAGCACTTCGAAGGTCGCAGGAAGTCCAATAATTGTCTTCTGCCTTCGGCCGTCTGCGCGGCGAACGAGCAAACCACGAGCCTCTTCAGCATCAGCAGACTAAGCTAGTCAACGCTCCTAAGTTCTTTTGCCCTACACCATGATCAGAAGCAAGACCGCAGTACTATCGGCACCCTCAACTCAGCAGCGGTCCCATCAGTCAACGCCAAATCAATCACCCAATCTTCTCTCAGCGCAACATGAGACAAGCCGCAGAGGTTTAGGTACCCAGAGCGTGCCACCTAAGCTCCCATGCCGCATCAACCAAGACGTGCAAGGATTATCGCTCCCGCTTCCAAGCACCAACAGAGGACTCCAGAATACAACGAGTCCATCACTCCCAGCAAATATGGAGAAATACTCAGCTCCGTGAGCGGTGACATGTCACCATCCGAGCCCCGCTTTCTCTCTTTCTCCAGTAAATGTAACGATAGGCGACCTATCACTCTCGATTCTCATAAAAGTCTTGTCCCACAACAAACAAATATTGAAAGTTTGGTCGGTACAGATCCGACCACATGATTTTGCATCCAGTTGACGGATTTTTCATGTTAAAAAGAATGCCTCATTAGCTATCTATTTTATGTGTCTGTTTGTGCGCTCGACCGCTCTTCGAGGTAAGACGGTTCAATTAGTCCGGTCTACCAAGAGTCTCGAGTGATCCACAACAAAATTTATTACTATATTTTTGTTAATTATAAAAAAGGTATTATGTTCTTCTTTATATTTAGCTATTTTCTTCTAGTGGACCTTGAAAGCCTTGAATCTAATTTGCTTAACATACATTTTGCTATAGTTTTGAAATTCCACAGTGAAAAATTTATTTATTATCTCTATTTTAGATGAGTTGGGTTGTCTTTGAATACATTCTTTTTTTTTTTTTGCAAGAGAGACCCTTATTTGGTTACTTTGAAGATTGCAGAAAGGGTTCAACATCAAATGCCACAAGAATTTACACGAATTTAGGCTCCATTTGGCACGGTGGCAGCGGTCATAAACGCATGGATTAAATCGTCATTTGTTAAGGATCACGTAACAATCATCATTCATTTGAGCATAAAAGTGGATGAAGTTTCTCAGGTGGGCATTAACGAATGACAAATTAACTCTCATGTTCATGAGCGCAACGTGCCAAACATGGCCTTAGGTACGCTTATTCTGTTAGATCGTGTAGCAACCTAACCTTGGAGGGCAGAGGACGAGGTGAAAAAGGTTTAAGCATAATTAAAGCAATATGACCCCATCACATCTCTTATTGGGGCTCTGATATCACTTTGGCTCTTAGGCACCAACCTTCAACACTGATGAATCTCATTTTTGCATGAGTAGAATCCACACGACATTTGGCTTGCACAATAGAGGAAGAAGAAAAAAATTACGTGAAAAAGATAATTCACGTCTTCGAGAATTAAATCAGCTTTTGTCAAGCTCAGGCCAGACTCTGGCCTCACTTCTAGGCAGAATTTTTCTGTTCGGGCTTCCAATGGAAATAGATGAATGCATGAGGCCCGTGCAAAAGTGTACGTCACACTCCCAAAATGCGTGGGCCCCACATGCATTTTAATGGTGATTCATAGCTCCCGGACCTAGATTTCCATACGGGCTCCGGTTCCAAAAATTTCCCCACTTCTAAGGCTCTGTTTGGCGCGGCGTTTTAGGTCCAGTGAATCGCAGATTTTAAAAAAGCTCCGCCAAAACAAAAAAAGGAATAGGTCCAGTGGCATCCGCCACCGCTATAAATAGCGGTGGCCCGCTATTTTCCAGTCGCGGAATTTTTCCGCGACTGGAAAATAGCAGCAGCGCTGCAGCTTTGGCTGCAGCGCTGCTGTACTTTTTTTTTATTAAATTAATATTAAAATATTATTATTAAATTATATATAATAAATTATATATTAAAGAATATTTAATAAATAATTATATATAATAAGTTATATATTAAATTAATTATATAATAATAAGGTATATATTAAATTAATATTATATAATTAAGTTTATAATTAAATAGTTATTATAAATTAATAATTATTATAATCAAGTTATAATTATTTCAGCACTCCAAACGCTGTTCTTCCAAACAGATTCACAGATTCTGCCACCACTCTGTAAAACAGCCGATTATTTCACCACTGCTTTCCACCACTGTTTCTCCAGTCGCTGCAGCCGCGCCAAACAGAGCCTAAAGGGGGCCTATCAAGATTGTGGAGGTTGGGCTTAGGCTGGAAATTTATTAATTTATATTTTATAAAAATAACATTTTTTAATTTTTTAAAAAAACAAAAAAACCAGCCGGCCCAACTGGGTGGGATTTTTAATTTTTTAATTTTTTTATTTGCTAAATCTTTGAGAAATTTTGATGCACATCCAATACTGTTATGATATGTAGGTTTTCATAATGTACATTAATTATATTTGTATCCATGGTTGCCATAATTTAAATCTACAAAATGTTCCTCTTGATGATTTTAGGCTGTTGTTATTCGCAAATTGGGTTCGTCTATTTGCATCTCTATAGAAAGTCAACTTTGTTATTCGTAGATGTTTTTATCATCCACAATTACTATCTCGTATTTGTCTAGTGGGTCTAGTCCCGACAAACCATAAAGCAGCTAGGAAGAAAGTGGGCCTGGACGAGTAGAAGCTGGGGCGAGTGGGGTAAACTGCCTTGCACTCGCCCCCGGCCAAGAAAGAGAGGGCGAGTGGGGTAATTGTCCTATACTCGCCCACGACCCCAAGGGAGGGAGCGAGTGCCAGCTGCATCAAGGACTCGCCCCTCCCAGGCAAGCCGGGGCGGCGTGAACTCGACTCGCCCATAATAAGTTATCACTCATTTTTTAGCTAACCCATTTTGGTCTGCCAGTAGCCGCTCCAAACAGTGGGATTCTGCTATTGGCAGTCAATTTAGACTGCATTTAGTGAAACCAAATGACATGATTTCGCTATCCGCGGAGCACTTTCAAAAAACTATAAATAGACCCCAAGGACACCTTTGTAGATGACCTTTTTGTCCTGACTTCCCTCCTTTGGATGATCCTGGTTGGCGTGAGCTCCCCCACTATTCACCTTGATTTCCGAGTTTATAGTCTGTTACTTTCAAGTGCCCTCCAAGATGCCCGGCTCGGCATTGACTTGTGAGGTGAAATACTTTTTTGATATTTCGGGTGTGTGGCTGGACCTACTCGCTGCAGCTCAGGAATCTATTTCTTAGTTTTCACTTTCGTGAGTGTGGCACCAACCCCGAATAATTGACCTGACGTTATAACTAGGAAGAAGTAAGGACGAGCTATCCTTCCGGTACGAACCACTCATTGAACCGTGGTTTCCGGATCCAACACACAGATAAGTAAAGGAAAAAAACTTTAATTTGGTCATCATCTTCGCCTTCCTCGCCATAGGGAGAGTGTAACTATAGTTATCTAAATCTTTCATACATCCACCCGATCCCCCCCAAAATCGCATGAGCAACATAGAAATCATCTTTCTTCTCAGCCCGGTTTCTATTCCGCAAACATTCATAACACGAATCACAATCGTGCACACATTGAAGTGCCAAGAAAGTCTTCGGAGACGTTTCTTCGTTGTCTGGCCCTGCTC